>WNWK01005357.1:115000-122420 GCA_009830355.1 Cherax destructor
AGCAGTATAGCAGTGTAGCAGTAGCAGCAGTAGTAGTAGTAGTAGCAGAGTAGAACAGTAGTAGTGGCAGCAGAGTAGTAGTAGTAGTAGTAGTAGTAGCAGTAGTAGTAGTAGAGTAGTAGAGCAGTAGAGTAGTAGCAGCAGCAGAGCAGTAGTAGTAGAGTAGAGCAGTAGAGTAGTAGTAGAGAGCAGAGCAGAGTAGTAGTAGTAGTAGTAGCAGTAGTAGAACAGTAGAGTATAGCAGTAGTAGTAGTAGCAACAGCAGTAGTAGTAGTAGTAGTAGTAGCAGTAGTAGTAGTAGTAGTAGTAGTACAGTAGCAGTAGTAGCAGCAGCAGTAGTAGTAGTAGTATTAGTAAGTAGCAGTAGTAGCAGTAGTAGTAGTAGTAGAGTAGTAAGTAGTAAGAGTAAGTAGTAGTAGTAGAGTATAGCAGTGGCAGAGAGCAGAAAGCAGTGAGAAGTATAGAGAGTAGAGTAGTAGTAAGAGTATATATATTATTATTATTATTATTTATTATTATTAGTAGTATAGTTAGTAGCAGGCAGGTAGTAGTAGTAGTAGTGATATTATTATTATTAGTAGAGTAGTAGCAGTAGTAGTATATAGTAGCAGTATAGTAGTGATATTATTATTATTATTATTATTATATAGTATAGTAGTAGTAGTAGTAGTAGTAGTAGTGATATTTTATTATTATTATTATTTATAGTAGTAGAGTAGTAGTGATATATTATTATTATTATTAGTAGTAATAGTAGTAGTGATATTATTATTATTATATAGTTAGTAGTAGTAGTGATATTATTATTATTATTATTAGTAGTAGTAGTAGTAGTAGTGATATTATTATTATTATTATTATTATTAGTAGTAGTAGTAGTAGTAGTAGTATTAGTAGTAATGACATTATTATTATTATTAGTAGTAGTAGTAGTAGTAGTAGTGATATTATTATTATTATTATTATTAGTAGTAGTAGTAGTAGTAGTAGTGATATTATTATTATTATTATTATTAGTAGTAGTAGTAGTAGTGATATTATTATTATTATTATTATTATTAGTAGTAGTAGTAGTAGTAGTAGTGATATTATTATTATTATTATTATTAGTAGTAGTAGTAGTAGTGATATTATTATTATTATTATTAGTAGTAGTAGTAGTAGTAGTAGTGATATTATATTATTATTATTATTATTAGTAGTAGTAGTAGTATTAGTAGTAGTAGTAGTAGTAGTGACATTATTATTATTATTATTAGTAGTAGTAGTAGTAGTAGTAGTAATAGTGATATTATTATTATTATTATTATTAGTAGTAGTAGTAGTAGTAGATAGTGATATAAATATTATTATTTAGTAGTAGTAGTAGTAGTAGTAGTAGTGATATTATTATTATTATTAGTAGTAGTAGTAGTAGTAGTAGTAGTGATATTATTATTATTATTATTAGTAGTAGTAGTAGTAGTGATATTATTATTATTATTAGTAGTAGTAGTAGTAGTAGTAGTAGTGATATTATTATTATTATTAGTAGTAGTAGTAGTAGAGTAGTAGTGATATTATTATTAGTAGTAGTATTAGTTGTAGTAGTGACATTATTATTAGTAGTAGTAGTAGTAAGTAGTAGTAGTGACATTATTATTATTATTAGTAGTAGTAAGTAGTAGTAGTAATAGTAGTAGTAGTAGTAGTAGTGACATTATTATTATTAGTGTTATTGTTATTATTATTATTAGTGTTATTATTATCATTACTATTATAATTATTATTATTTCATCATTATTATAATTAATATTTTTCATTACGAGTGAGGTGTTAAGGTATACAAAATCATAAGTTATATACAATCATAAATGAGATCTTAATGAATACACAAAGTAACTTGTTATTCAGAGTCCCAACATCAAGACCTAATGTATATTATACACTAGTATGTATGAAAGTTATGTATATGTTGAAGATCTGTGTATAGTAACTTAGAGAACACTGTGGTCTCTGAGAGAACACTGTGGTCTCTGAGACAACACTGTGGTCTCTGAGACAACACTGTGGTCTCTGAGTGAACACTGTGGTCTCTGAGGCAACACTGTGGTCTCTGAGACAACACTGTGGTCTCTGAGAGAACACTGTGGTCTCTGAGACAACACTGTGGTCTCTGAGACAACACTGTGGTCTCTGAGTGAACACTGTGGTCTCTGAGGCAACACTGTGGTCTCTGAGACAACACTGTGGTCTCTGAGACAACACTGTGGTCTCAGAGACAACACTGTGGTCTTTAAGATAACACTGTGGTCTCTAAGATAACACTGTGGTCTCTAAGACAACACTGGGGTCTCTGAGACAACACTGTGGTCTCTAAGATAACACAGTGGTCTCTAAGATAACACCGTGGTCTTTAAGATAACACCGTGGTCTCTAAGACAACACTGTGGTCTCTGAGACAACACTGTGGTCTCTGAGACAACACTGTGGTCTCTAAGATAACACTGTGGTCTCTACGACAACGCTGTGGTCTCTAAGACAACACTGTGGTCTCTATGACAACACTGTGGTCTCTAAGACAACACTGTGGTCTCTAAGACAACACTGTGGTCTCTAAGACAACACTCTGGTCTCTGAGAGAACACTGTGGTCTCTGAGAGAACACTGTGGTCTCTGAGACAACACTGTGGTCTCTGAGACAACACTGTGGTCTCTGAGACAACACTGTGGTCTCTGAGACAACACTGTGGTCTCTGAGACAACACTGTGGTCTCTGAGACAACACTGTGGTCTCTGAGACAACACTGTGGTCCTGAGACAACACTGTGGTCTCTGAGACAACACTGTGGTCTCTGAGACAACACTGTGGTCTCTGAGACAACACTGTGGTCTCTGAGACAACACTGTGGTCTCTGAGACAACACTGTGGTCTCTGAGACAACACTGTGGTCTCTAGAAACACTGTGGTCTCTGAGACAACACTGTGGTCTCTGAGACAACACTGTGGTCTCTGAGACAACACTGTGGTCTCTGAGACAACACTGTGGTCTCTGAGACAACACTGTGGTCTCTGAGACAACACTGTGGTCTCTGAGACAACACTGTGGTCTCTGAGACAACACTGTGGTCTCTGAGACAACACTGTGGTCTCTGAGACAACACTGTGGTCTCTGAGACAACACTGTGGTCTCTGAGACAACACTGTGGTCTCTGAGACAACACTGTGGTCTCTGAGACAACACTGTGTCTCTGAGACAACACTGTGGTCTCTGAGACAACACTGTGGTCTCTGAGACAACACTGTGGTCTCTGAGACAACACTGTGGTCTCTGAGACAACACTGTGGTCTCTGAGACAACACTGTGGTCTCTAAGAGAACACTGTGGTCTCTAAGAGAACACTGTGGTCTCTAAGAGAACACTGTGGTCTCTAAGAGAACACTGGTCTCTAAGAGAACACTGGTCTCTAAGAGAACACTGGTCTCTAAGAGAACACTGGTCTCTAAGAGAACCTTCCTAGATGTGACCATCTTAGAACCTTCTCATATATTGTTTACAATATTAAGACAATGTTTTTATTGGTAGGACGAGTCTTACATTGGACCAGCTGTGGACATCTGGGCCCTGGGAGTCTTGCTTTACTTCATCCTTACTGCTGACATGCCCTTCAAGGTGGGTTGATACCCTTCAAGGTGGGTTAATACCCTTCAAGGAGGGTTGTTGGACCTTCAAGGTGGGTTATTGGACCTTCAAGGTGAGTTATTGGACCTTCAAGGTGGGTTATTACCCTTCAAAGTGGGTTGTTGGACCTTCGAGGTGGGTTATTACTTTTCAAGGTGGGTTATTGGACCTTCAAGGTGGGTTATTGGACCTTCAAGGTGGGTTATTGGACCTTCAAGGTGGGTTATTGGACCTTCAAGGTGGGTTATTACCCTAGCCTTGTAACGTGAATCGTTATTGTATAGCTCTGGCTCCTGGACCCTGGTCAGTGTAAACAATACAAGGGAATGAGAGAAGATAGTGTCTACATGATGTAGTAATCAGGTGACTGGTGAGTATCAGGTGAAGGTGTTAGGTCACCTAATATTGGTGTCACCTGGTTGCTAGGTGTCAGCAGTAGTGTCATGTGTACTATGGTAGTTGAGATAGTGTACTAGCCAGATGTTTGTTCTAGTAGTCAGTGAGGTACGATTCTGTACAGTGGCACCTGATACTCACCAGTCACCTGATTTCTACATCATGTACACACTATCTTCTCTCATTCCCTTGCATTGCTTACACTGACCAGGGTCCAGGAGCCAGAGCTATACATTAAACATTTCCTAAGTTAACTTGTGTCCTGTAATCAGTAATACCACTCTCTGTAATGACCTCTGTCTTCCTGGTTAATTATCTTTGTTGAAATAAGTATATTTTTATGTAATTTATAAGAATAATAATAATAAAAGTAATATCATTAATAATAAAACTAATAATAGTAATTTTAATAATAATAATTTTGATAATAATAATAATGATAAAACTAATAATAGTAAAAATAACAATAATGATTTTGATAATCTATTAATAATAATATGACAATGATGATAATAATGATTATGATGATAATAATAATGATTATGATGATAATAATAATGATTATGATGATGATAATAATGATTATGATGATAATAGGCCAACACAGTAGCAGGTCTGAAGCGACACATCCTGGCTGGAGTATTCATCACTCCTGATCACGTCTCACCTGCTGCCTCTGATCTCATCTCTCGTCTACTGGTACAAGAGCCAAGTGATAGACCTGGCACTAGTGCCATCAGTGCCCACACCTGGCTGGCCACGGCACCCTCACAACCTTCACCCCTGCCACATTATGTTCTGGCACCTACCTTCTCACCTCAGGAGTCCTCGGATGTGGAGGTATGTACTCTTTGTTGGGTGTGTACACACACACACACACACACACACACACACACACAGTTGTTATACAGACACATCAGGAGGAAAATAACAGTAAAAGTTCAGGTAAATCAGGCTGAGGAAGGAAGGAGGAGAGCTCACAGGGAACGACCAGGAAGTATGTGAGGAGCTGAGCTCACGATTCAGGGAGGTATTCACAGTAGAGACAGAGAGGCTTCCAGCAATCCGAGGTGGAAGAGTGCACCAACAGGTGCTGGACACACTGCACACAAGTGAGGAGGAGGTGAAGAAACTGCTAGGGAAGCTAGATACCTCGAAGGCGGTGGGCCCTGATAATATCTCTCCGTGGGTCCTGACACAGGGAGCAGATGCACTGTGTGTGCCACTAACAATCTGCAATAGATCTATTGAAACAGGGCAACTGCCTGAGGTGTGGAAGACAAAATGTACTCACGATTTTTAAGGCAGGAGACAGACAGGCAGCACTAAACTCAGACCAGTGTCACTGACATGTATAGTATGTAAATTTATGGAGAAGATTATCAGGAGAAGAGTGGTGGAGCACCTACAAAGGAATGAGCTTATACGTGACAACCAGCAGAGCTTTTGGGAAGGGAAATCCTGCATCACAATCCTACTGGAGTTCTACGATAAGGTAACAGAAGTAAGACAGGAGAGAGAGGGATGGGTAGGCTGCGTCTTCTTGGACTGTGAGAAGGCTTTCGACACAGTACCACACAAAAGACTGATTGAAAAGCTAGAAGATCAGGCAGGAATAGCAGGGAAAGTACTACAATGGATCAGAGAATACTTGACAGGAAGGAAACAATGTGTGTTGATACGAGACGAGGTGTAAGAGTGGGTGCATGTGTCGAGTGGGGTTCCATAAGGGTCAGTCCTAGGTCCAGTGTTGTTTCTAGTATGTATATGTGAATGACATGACAGAAGGGATAGATTCAGAGTTGTCCCTGTTTGCAGACGATGTGAAGCTAACGAGGAGAATACAAGTGGACGAAGATAGGTAAGCCTGCAAGGGGATCTGGACAGGCTGCAAGCCTGGTCCAACAAATGGCTCCTGAAGTTTAACCCCAGCAAGTGCAAAGTTATGAAGCTTGGGGAAGGACAAAGAAGACTGCAGATGGAGTACAGCCTAGAAGGTCAAAGGCTGCAAAACTCACTCAAGGAAAAGGATATGGGAGTGAGCATCATACCGAATACATCTCCTGAGGCGCACATTAACCAAATAGCTGCTGCAGCATATGGGTGCCTGGCAAACCTGAGAATAGTGTTTTGACATCTACGGAGTCATTCACGAAACTGTACACCTTGTACGTCAGGCCCATATTGGAGCATGCAGCACGAGTATGGAACCCACACCTGGTCAAACACGTCAAGAAATTAGAAAAAGTGCAAAGGTTTGCAACAAGACTAGTCCCGGAGCTGACGGGTATGATCTACGAGGAGAGGTTAAGGGAACTCAACTGGAGGACAGGAGGGACAGGGGACACATCAAAGCGACATATAAAATACTGAGAGGAATTGACAAGGTGGACAGAGACAGAATGTTTCAGAGATGTGACACAGCAGCAAGGGGTCATAATTGAAAGTTGAAAACTCACATGAATCACAGAGATGTTAGGAAATATTTCTTCAGTCATAGAGTTGTCAGGAAGTGGAACAATCTGGAAAGTGATGTAGTGGAGTCAGGATCCATACATAGCTTTAAGATGAGGAACGATAAAGCTCATGGAGCAGGGAGAGCATGGACCTAGTAGTGACCAGCGAAGAGGCAGGATCAGGAGCTGTGTAACCACATATAGGTGAGTACACACACACACACACACAAGATCAGCAAGACTGGACCTCGTGTTCCCTGAGCAGTTCAGACACTGGGGACATCACATACGAGAGGCCCCTGGGAGCTAGTGATCACGTGGTTCTGAGCTTTGAATATATAGTTACAAGTGGAGAGGGTAACAGGAGTTGAATGGGAAAAGCCAAACTATAAAAGGGGAGACTACACAGGTATGAGGAACTTCCTGCAGGAGGTTCAGTGGGACAGAGAATTGGTAGGAAAGTCAGTAAACGAAATGATGGAATACGTAACAATAAAATGCAAGGAGCCAGAGGAAAGGTTTGTTCCCAAGGGCAACAGAAATAATGGGAAGACCAGAATAAGCCCTTGGTTTACCCGAAGGTGTAGGGAGGCAAAAACTAAGTGCGCTAGAGCATGGAAAAAGTACAGAAGGCAAAGGACCCAGGAAAATAAGGAGATTAGTCATAGAGCCAGAAATGAGTATGCACAGATAAGGAGGGAGGCCCAGTGACAGTACGAAAACAACATAGCATCGAAAGTCAAGTCTGACCCGAAACTGATGTATAGTCACATTAGGAGGAAAACAACAGTCAAAGACCAGGTGAAGGTGGAAAGAAGGTGGGGAACTCACAAGAAACGATCAAGAGGTATGTGAGGAGCTCAACATGAGATTTAAGGAAGTATTTAAAGTGGAGACAGGAAGGAC
>WNWK01005358.1:0-90000 GCA_009830355.1 Cherax destructor
GTCTACATTCGGCCCTAATTCTATCGAAACTCGATTATGGTGACCAGATATATTCGGCAGCCTCTCCTGCCACTCTTTCCAGCCTTAATCCCATCCATCACCAGGGATTACGCTTATGCCTTGGTGCTTTTCGTTCTTCCCCGGTTGAGAGCCTCATGTAGAAGCGAACATTCCATCCTTGTCCGATCGTCGCGATGCACATTGCATTCGCTATTATGTTCGCTCTCATGACCTCCGCAATCCTTCCATGTATAGGATTGTCACAGATGTTAGTAGGCACTCTTTATTTGTTCGTCGCCCCTGCTTACTTCGTCCCTTTTCTCTTCGTCTACATTCACTCGTGTCTTCCCTTCAGCTCCCACCTCTATATGTTCATGTGACATCTCCGTTTCCCTACCCCCTTGGGAAGTTCCTGCTGTCCGTGTCTGTTCTATTCCTCTACCTTGCGCGAAAGCCCAACTACCTACGGCGGCTTCTCGCTCTTTTTTTCTAGACCACTTCCGTTCTCATTCCCATGCCATCGCAGTATACACCGATGGTTCAAAGTCATCTGATGGCGTCGGATTCGCAGCAGTGTTTCCGGACAGCGTTGTACGAGGGCATCTATTACCCTCGGCTAGCATATTTACGGCTGAATTGTATGCCATTCTTGTGGCACTTATCCGTATTGCATCTATGCCTGAGTCACCATTTGTGGTCGTTTCAGACTCCCTTAGTGCTTTACAGGCTATCCGTAAAATTGATACACCTCACCCCCTAGTTCTTCGTATCCACCTTTGGTTACGCCGTATCTTTAGCAAGCATAAAGATATTGTTTTTTGTTGGGTCCCTGGTCATGTTGACGTACAGGGCAATGAACAGGCAGACACTGCTGCGCGGTCAGCAGTACATGACCTTCCAGTTTCATATAGAGGTGTCCCTTTCACGGACTATTTTGCGGTCATTGCTACCCACCTTCGCACCCGTTGGCAACAACACTGGTCTGACCTGCTGAATAACAAACTTCATTCTATTAAACCGGTTATAGGTTTCTGGCCTTCTTCTTGTCACCAATGTCGAGGTTGGGAGACTACTCTCTCCCGTCTTCGCATCGGCCACACTCGTCTTACTCACGGGTATCTCATGGAGAGGCTCCCTGCCCCTCTCTGTGAGCATTGTCAGGTTCCAGTGTCTGTTCGACATATCCTGTTGGACTGTCCACTCTATCAACGAGCACGCAGAATTTACCTCCAACGACGTCTTCGCTCTGCGGCTCTTTCTTTACCTTCCCTTCTTGCAGATGGACCCTCCTTTAATCCTGACCCTCTTGTTGACTTTTTGACAGAAACTGACTTACTACACAAACTCTGAAGATTATACCTCTAGCACCTCCCTCAGTCCCTTCTACCTCGATCTCTTGCTACCCTCCACCCCTGCACTACCCACCGTCATCTAGCACTCCATACCCTACTAATCGTCCATCTCCCTCTTACAACTCACTCTCCCTGCATCCTACAATAACCTGCAGCGCTGTATAACCCCTGTGGTTTAGCGCTTCTATTTGATTATAATAATAATGGAACAATCATTAACTAGTCAGGCGGAGAAGTGAGGCGGGAAGGGAGCCAAAATATTTTCGAGATGGGGAAGGGAGTTTTGGGATGGGGGGAGGAAGTAGTAGTAATATTGAAGACAGTCACATAGAAAGTTAAGTTAGTTCTTACGTTGCCTGGAAGAAGTAAGAGCAGCCACATATGAGCAAAAGAGGAAATTAAAAGAACATCAGAGAAGTTGGAGTCCATTGCTTCCAGGGCTTATTGTTCTCAGTCTTGATTTTCTACTAATCCCTCTTCCTGTTGTACCACTCCCGTCCCCAGCTCCCCCTCTCGCATATATTCTAGGTCCCTTCCCTTCATGTTTGTGTGTGTGGCTATTTAATGGTCAGAGTCAGACCAAAACATTTTCATAAGTTTCAGTCTCCTCTGCGCTGGTTATTTGTGTATTTAACATTCTTCACTTAAAAGTGATAAATAAAAAACTGCAAACATAATAGCGAATGCAATGTGCATCACAACGATCGGACAAGGATGGAATGTTCGCTTCTACATAGAGGCTCTCAGCCGGGGAAGAACGAAATGCACCAAGGCATAAACGCAATCCCTGGTGATGTATGGGATTAAGGCTAGAAAGAGTAGCAGGGGAAGCCACTGAATATATCTGGTCACCATAATCGAGTTTCGATAAAATTAGGGCTGAGTGCAGTCGGAGGAGAGTGCTACGATCAGCCCCCCACGAAAGATGAGCGAGGGTTTTTAGGAGGTTCAGCCGGCTATGACAAGCTGCCTTCAGAGAGGTAATGTGAGGTTTCCAGGACAATCGACGGTCAAACAGGATGCCGAGAAACCTGACTGTATCACGTTCTGGGATACGTGAGCCGTATAGGTACAACGGATGATCAGAGACCACTGAACGTCTAGTAAACGTAATTTGATGAGTTTTGTTACTATAAAATTTAAACCCGTGAGAGGTGGCCCAATCGGAAACTCTGTTGACGGCATGCAGGAGGGAAACTGCAATGAGGTGACAGTCAGCACCTGCACAAGCTATAGCAAAGTCATCCACATAAAGCGATGACCAAATGCTGGATGGGAGAACTGATGCCAGATTATTTACAGCAAGGAGAAATAGTGTTGTGCTCAGAACACAACCCTGGGGGACACCTTCAGCTTGGACAAAGTCCGGGGAAAGCTCATTACTAACCCAGACACGGAAATGTCTTTCAGTTAAGAAGGCCTTAAGGAAAAATGGCAGATTGCCCCGGAGGCCTAAGGAGTGGGCCTGGGTCAAGATATTATACTTCCAAGTTGTGTCATAAGCCTTCTCAAGATCGAAAAAGATGGCGATAACCGAGTGGTTATTGGCAAAGGCATTACGAATATACGTATCCAAGCATAGTAAGGGGTCAATGGCAGAACGGCGCTTACGAAAGCCATATTGACTAGTGGAGAGACTATTGTGCGTCTCTAAATACCACATCAAACGTCTATTAACTAGACGTTCCATCACCTTGCAAATTGCACTGGCAAGAGCGATGGGACGGTAGTGGGAGGTGTCATGTCCCGTAGTACCCGGTTTGCGAAAAGGGAGAACAATAGCAGACTTCCACAGTTGGGGAATAACTCCTTGCGACCATATAAGATTAAAGAGTCGTAAGAGGACCGTAAGAGCAGACTGATGTAAATGCTGTAGCATATGAATATGTATGCCGTCTGGCCCAGCTGCTGGCCCAGCAGAGAGTGTTGCCTCCATTTCTTGAAGGGTAAAAGGCGCATTATAAGATTCCTCTCTTAGAGAAGAAAAATCTAAGGGCTTTAACTCGTTGGCAGACTTAGAAGAAAGGAACGAGGGGCATAGATGGAGCCCCTGAGAAATGAGGACTAGATGATTACCAATTTCAGTGGCAACGGCAAGAGGGTGTGCTATATCAACACCGGCAACCTGAAGAACAGGAGCCTGGTCGGGGGAGAATTTACCCCTCAATTTCCACACTTTCTTCCAGACTGCACTCATTGAGGATGCCGAAGTGACCGTGGAAACGTAATCTTGCCAGCAAGTGCGTTTAGCGTCACGTATGACACGGCGAGCAATTGCTCTCTTCTGCTTAAAATCAAGGATTCTCTCTGTGGTTCTCTTATACCGGTACCTGCCCCACGCAGCGCGTTTCAAACTTACTGCCCGAGCACAAGCAGGAGACCACCAAGGCATGCACTTCTGAGAATGCTTGCCCGAGGTTTGGGGGATAGAATGTGAAGCTGCCGTGAAGACGGAGGACGAAAAGAGATGTAAAACCTCATCAATGGAGGACGAGGAAGGAACTTCATGAAAGGTAGTAAGATGTGTGTAGAGGTCCCATTTCGCCAGGTCAAATTGCCAGCGTGGGCTACGAGGAGGTGGAGAATACGAAGGGGACCTAAGGATGATTGGGAAATGATCGCTATCATGCAAGTCCGGGAGGACAGAGCAGGTGAAGTCAAGGACAGTTGATGAAGAGCAGATGGAAAGATCAATGCAGGAGAAAGAATGAGTTCGGGGATCAAAATGGGTAGGAGTACCCGTATTTAAAACATGGAGGGGAAGAGAAGTAAGAAATGCCTCCAACTGAACGCTATGGGAGTGACAGTGCGACCCTCCTCAAAGAAAATGGTGTGCGTTAAAATCGCCAAGTAATAGAAGGGATGGCGGCAAGGAAGAAACCAGAAAATCAACATCTGGGATAGACAATGCTCGCGAAGGGGAGAGATATAAAGAACAGAGTGTATACCACTTATTCAAGTGGATACGGGCTGCGGTGTAATGTAGAGAAGAATGAACATAGAGCTGACGGTATGAAACACCAGTGCGTATAAGAAGAGCACTTTTGTTAAAGGTTCCATTGGAAACAGGATCCGTTGAATACAACAAATCATAGCCTGAAAATGGTCGGATAACAGAGGATTGCAATTTAGGTTCTTGCAAACAGACACCAACAGGGAAAAACTGGGAGAGCAACACCTGAAGCTCACCTCGGTTACCCCTGAGGCCTCGGATATTCCACTGCAAATACGCCATGATGTATGGAGAGAAAGATATAAGTCGAAGTTAGAGGTATCTATGGACTAGGGTTAGAAAAGTCCACGTGTGGAGGCAGCGCAAAACTTGTAATCAGAGAAGGAGGGGGATGCTGTGAAGAAAGGAGGGGTATAGGTGGAGAAGAGAGAGGAGGAGGAACCGGAGGTGAAGAACCCGGCAATGGGAATTTTTTGCCGGGCTTATGAGAAGAAGAGGGGCGTTGAGGTTTAGGTGGTGAACGAGGGCGAGTAGACACAGAACTGTGCGAGTTAGTAGGGGAAGGGGTGTGGACAGTATGGGATGCTGAGGTAGGGACCTCGGAGCCAAGAACAGAAAATGGATTCGAGACAGGGGTGACTGAGGATGAGGCAGCCACAGATGAAGCCAGGGAAGTTGGGACCCCAGAAGTGGGGCGACGTTTAGCAATGCGAGAATAGGAAATACGGGGAAGTCTCCCTTGAAGGCATAGTTGAGAGACGGCCATAGCATATGAGAAGCCTTCTGCCTCTTTGAGACAACAGATTTCCCACTCATTCAGGTAAACCTGACAACAGCGAGAGTACGATGGATGCGCCTCATGACAGTTAAGGCAAGAGGGAGGTAGATTACAAGAAGGACTGACATGGTCATCGGCACCACAGACTGGGCATTCGGCCATGGACCTGCAATATTTCGCTGGATGACCAAAATGCCAGCAGTTTCTACACTGTTGTGGTGTAGGGGTCACCTTTCGAACTTGCAAACATTGACATGCAATGTAAACCGAAGGTGGAAGTTCACGGCAGCCAAATGTTAAACGAGCTATATTGCAAGGATAACATCTTCGCTTATTGGCAGGGAGGACAAAAGTGTCAACTTTGAGGATAGGGAGTTCTTGGAGCTCAAGCTGCTCCAAAATGTCATCACCACATGTCTGGAAATTCCGTTGGACAATGGTGTGGGGTAAAATGACTGTACCACTACAAGAATTGAGTGAATGATGTTTGTCAATAGTGATAGGAATAGTATCTATTGTCGTAAGGAGAGAAAGATCGCGAGCTTGGCCAGCATTCTGGACCGTGATGATGCGAGTGCCACTCTTGAGAGCATGAAATGAGATATATTTACCTACATGGCGTAGGAGAGCTTTACCAATACTATGATCGGAAAGATAGGTATTAGGAGAGGTCGGTCGTAGAGTAAAAAACTTTGTTCAATGAGTAGTGTGAAACAGAGCATTTAAGGGGAGTGCGTGATGAGCTAGTCGTTTCTGAGATGAACGAGAAGTGTCGAATCGTCATGTAAGGGTCTAGATCCTTTGGGTGTGGGACCGGAGGTGGTCTGACGTGCAACGGGCGAGCCATCCGAAAATTGCCGCACCGTTGAGGGAGAAGCCGGAATCAAGGTCAGACGTGTCAAAAGGGCTAGTCGGAACCCCGGAACCTGAAGCAGGTGACGAACCGGCACCAGCAAGAGGTATTAGAGGTGTCCGAAAAGTTGTCCACTAACGAGGTAGGGTCAGAACAAGGTGCGGTATCAAGGGGCCCGAGGGTAGGTTCACGGATTAGGGCATCCATGGTTAGGTTACTTCTTTCTTTTTGTGTTTAAGAAAAAAAGAGAGAAGAAAAGAAAACAAAAATAAAAAAAAAATAAAAAAAGGGGGGGACGTGGAGGAATAGCTCCCAGGAGGAATGAAAGGGGCGTAAATCCCCCTCCGCGCCCAAGAAGACCTCAACACTGCAAGTAGTGCCGATGCTGCATGGAACCCGTGCCATACCCTACCCTTCATGTCAGTCAACCAGCAATCCGGGATAGCAACCTCACATCCACCGAGCCACCTCGGCGGACAAAAGAGAGGGTGGCTGGATATCTGCCACAAAGCATACCGCCTTCAGCCACCACCCCCGGAATAAGAAAGGTGGCCTCCAGAGATACACCCATCTCCTGAAAGATACCCAAGGCCACCCCCTGGGAGACCGGAGAGGGATTGGGACATCCCCAGGCGATCCAGATTCTTCGGCAAATTACACCACCGCCAAGAACCTCAACGGAATGGGATTGGACCACGGTACTCTTCCCCCTACCTAGGAACTAGAATGCCTGTGGAGAGAAGCTCCCAGGGTAAAAATGGGAAGGAAATAAGGGAGAGATGAGGAGGAGGAAAGGGAAAAGGGAGGATGGGAAAGATGAGAAAGGGGAGGGGGAATTGGGGGGTAATTAGGTTCGGTCTGAGGAAGAAGACCAAGAGGTCCAATTCCTCAGACCGATAGCCTCTTTACCACGACAAGGTGCCCCCCTTAAAGAGGTCTCATCCATCAACTTGTCCGTATTCTGAACCATTTACCTAAAATCCCTGTTGTCGTATGTTAATCTGCTGTTAGTAGAAGCTAAAGGTACAGTCTTTGTTTTAATCATGCATGCTTTGTACAGTTCGTTTTTTCAAAATATTGTTTAGCATTTCTGATTTTTCTCATGCATTCTCTATGTAATCGTAGGTTAATAGTATTATCTTCGAGGTTAACATTTAGTTTAAATTTATGAGTTGAATTACGTTTTTTGCCTATGATCTCAACTTTGTCTCGTCATCAAACCTGTCATTTCTTTCATCTTTCACGTTTTATCTTTCCTAGTTAACATTTCGGGTATCTCGGCGTATCTTATCAAAGTTAACAGTATCTTATCAAAGTTAGCAGTATCTTATCAAAGTTAGCAGTATCTTATCAAAGTTAGCAGTATCTTATCAAAGTTAGCAGTATCTTATCAAAGTTAGCAGTATCTTATCAAAGTTAGCAGTATCTTATCAAAGTTAGCAGTATCTTATCAAAGTTAGCAGTATCTTATCAAAGTTAGCAGTATCTTATCAAAGTTAGCAGTATCTTATCAAAGTTAGCAGTATCTTATCAAAGTTAGCAGTATCTTATCAAAGTTAGCAGTATCTTATCAAAGTTAGCAGTATCTTATCAAAGTTAGCAGTATCTTATCAAAGTTAGCAGTATCTTATCAAAGTTGAGTTTATTTATTTTGCATTAAGTGATGTGATCACTGCTTCCTAGTCTCTCTCCTACTTGACGTAACTATAGAAGGCCAGAGTCCGTGATTATAACGACATCTAAAAATATCGTTACCCCAAGTATCCCAAGTGACAGCTTTAGATAAAAGTACGGTGCCCCGTGGCCTGGTGGCTACAGCTCTCGCTTCACACGGCGAGGGTCTGCGTTCGATTCCCAGCGCGGGTAGAAACATTTGGCGTGTTTCTTTACACCGGTTGTCTGTGTTCACCCATCAGTAAAATGGGTACCTAGGAGTTAGTCGACTGGTGTGGGTCGCATCCTGGGACAAGGACCTAATTTGCCCGAGATGCTCTGCATAACAAGGGGCTTTCTATATAGTAGTATGTCATTGATGTCAGCTAGGACTGTATACCTTGAACATGTACTTGTAGTAAATAAAGATATTATTATTATCGTGGCGGCCTCCTGGTCCCCCTATTGTAGTCACATTAAAGTCACCAACCATTATTGCCTCTGTTAATACAAACTGCCTTAATTTCGTCATACTTACGAATTTTATCCTCCTGATTTTGCCAGGGAGTCCAATATTATAAACTGATTATAATTTTGTTGTTCCAATTAGTATGAATTTCTACATGTATCGTTTTTATTTATTTGTCCCAAGTAGTTCATGTTAACATGTACCGAAGACTTAAATATATTTCATTCTGTCAGGGTAATTTCTGCTGCTTGTTTTTTTTTTATTTGTAAAAACTAAGATTCACTTCGAGCGATATCTGAACTTTCTGCTAAGGCGTTTGTGGATAATTCGTCCAATTTTTTTTTAATTAAGGATAATACTGCAGGCAATTTTTTTAACCAGCTGGTCTCACGCAAGTGGGTGACTGCTCCCTACTCCCTCAAATTCCAACCCCTTCTTTTAATAACTGAGTCTTTCCCCTCTACCCTTTCCTTTTCCACCGCGTGTAACCCCGCGTGTAACACCGCGTGTAACCCCGCGTGTAACACCGCGTGTAACATACTTTTTTCGCTCACTGTCCACGTCGCTTATAAAAATACCAGAGTGTTTAAACCCGCTTCCATCACTATTAAAGTCATTCCGCTGTTTTATACCTTCCTCTTCACACAAAGTCTTAAACCTCTGGTTTAGACTCGTATCTTTACCGAGTGTCTAGGCACCTACATTACCTCCGATGTGACCCATAAAAATTTAAATGTCTTGTGTGTTTATGGTCTTCTCTGCAAATATACCAACTGGATCCTTGATCCTCACATAAGTATCATACTTATACTACCGCAAGTCTGGTGCGTAGCGAGAGAGAAAGAGAGAAAGACCAAGAGAGGGAGAGAGAGAGAGAGAGAGAGAGAGAGGAAGCTAGGTGATCAGTGGTGACGGTGGGGGAGGGACACACGTCAAAGGGAGAGGCGGTGGGGAACTTTATTTCAATAAAAAGGTTGTATGGTTCCAATACTTACAAGGTGGAGAGGAGAGAGGGAATGGACGAGGGTTAATGAAAAGGAAGGGGCAGGAAAGGTAATAGGCGAGGGTAAAGAAATGAGAAGAAGAAGAGAAGTTTGTTTAGAATAGCAAATGCAAAATGAAAAAAAATAAACATGGAAATAAAGAGAGAAAACAAGAAAAACAGGAAGGGAGGAAATCAGAGGAGACGATGTGAGAGATGAGGAGAAACAAGATGGAAGAGAGAGAAAGATCAGGTAGGAGTGAATGGGAGAAAAAAGGAAAATAGAACAAGTGAAAAAAAAAGAGAGAAGGGAGAGACAAAGTAGAGGGAGAGAGAGAGAGAGAGAGAGAGAGAGAGAGAGAGAGAGAGAGAGAGAGAGAGAGAGAGAGAGAGAGAGAGAGAGAGGAGAGAGGAGAGAGAGGGAAAGAAAAGAAAGAGAGAGAGAGAGAGAGAGAGAGAGAGAGAGAGAGAGAGAGAGAGAGAGAGAGAGAGAGAGAGAGAGAGAGAGAGAGAGAGAGAGAGAGAGAAGGTGAGAGGCCTAATGGCTAAAATATGAGACAGAAGAAAGATGGCGAATTATGCGATAAGAAGATGATGAAGATAGAAATGGAAACTATAACACATGATAACCACTACCACCCTCACAACCACCATCACAACCACCACCACTACCACCATCACAACCACCATCACAACCACCACCACTACCACCATCACAACCACCACCATCATTACCACAACCACTATTACTACCACCACTACCACCATCACTACCAAAACCATTACCACCACCACTACCAAAATCATTACCACTACCACCATCATTACCACAACCACCATTACCACCATCATTAACACTACCACCACTACTATCATTATCACCACCACCACTACCACCATCACCACCACCACTACAACCACCATCACAACCACCACGAAAATCATTACTACCACCACCACCACTACCACCATTGCCACCACTACTATCACAACCACTATCATTACCACAACACCATTACCACTACCACCATCATTATCACTACCACCATCACCACTATTATCACCACCACCACTATTACCACCACCACCACTTACCACCACTATCACCACCACTACCACCATCACCATCACTACCACCACTACCACTACCAATACCACCACCACCACCACTACCACCATTATTACCACCACCACTACCACCATCACTAGCACTACCACCACTATCACTACCACCACCATCAACACTACCACAATCACTACTATCACTACCACCCCTGAAACCACCATTATCACTACCACCATCACTACTACCATCACCACCACTGCCACCATCACAACCACCGCCAAAACTACAACCACTACCACCACTACCAACACCACAACCACCACCACCACTGCCACCATCACTACCACTATTACTACCACACTCTACTAGTATCACAAAACCCACTACCACCATTACAACCATCACCACCACCATCACTACCACCACAACTGCCACCACCACTACCGCCATCACTACTACCATCACTACCACCACCACAACCACCACCACCAAAACTAACACTATCACCACTACTACCACCTCCACTCCGCAACCCCTACCATTACTACTACCACCACAACCACCACTACCACAACCACCACCACCAAAACTACCACCATCACTGCCACCAGTACTACCAATGTCCCTCCCACACTCTACCAATATCACCAAACCCACTATCACTACCACCCAGTACCACCATCACACTCACTACCACCATCACCACCCACTACTATCATCACCACACACTACCACCATCATAACCACACTACCACACACTAACACCAGCGAGGCTAAACCTCGTATTCTCCTTGAACAGTTGGGACATAAGGGATATTACACACGAAAGGACCCTTGGCGCTAGTGATCAAGTGGCCCTGACTTTCGAATACATTATAGAATTAACTGGGGAGAGTGAAGGAGCACGAGAAAGGAAAAGCCAAACTTAAAAAAAAGTGGATTACACAGGCATGAAGTAATTCCTGGATGAGGTGCAGTGGGAAAGAGAACTGGAGGGAAAGTCAGTAAATGAAATTATGCAACACGTGACCACAAAGTGCAGGGAGGCAGTCAGAAGTGGCGTTCCACAAGAATCAGTTTAAGGTCCATTGTTGTTTATAATATACATTAATGACCTTGCCGAGGGAATAACAAGTGATATGAACAGTTTCGCTAGCAATACAAAAATATGCAGGATAATTGATTAAGAGGAAGATTCCACCGTTCTTCAGGAGGGTTTAGACAATCTCATATGATGGTCAGAAAAGTGGCAGATGCTGTTCAATGCAGAAAAATACTAAGTCCTGATGCTTATAAACTAAATAATATAAAACTTGGGTATACAGTATGCGAAAAAGACTTGGGAGTTATGGTAAGCAGAAACATGAAGCCAAGACTATAATGCCTAAGCGTACGTAATAAGGCAAACAGATTACTGGGATTTGTATCAAGAAGTGTAAGCAAAAGGAGTCCAGAGGTTAAACTACAGCTCTACTCATTAGTTAAGCCTCTCTTTGATTATGCAGATCATTTATTGTATCTATATTACAGAATGGATATAAATTCGTTAGAAAATATTCAGAAAGACTGAAATACTTTAAACTACATTCTCTTGTAGATCGAAGAATGACTGAAGTTTATGAGTGGAAAATGGGCATAAACAAAGGGGATATAAATAAGGTTCTAAAGATATCCCTTCAAGAAAGAACTCAAAACAGTGGATTTAATTTAGAAAAGTTTAGATTTAGAAAGGACAGACGAAGGTATTGGTTTGAAAAAATCTGAAAAAAAGCTTATAAAGCTTTGAATTTAATTTCCAAAATTAATATTATTTAAACTATTTTCTGTAATTAGATTTCTGTAATTAGAGTGGCTGATGAGTGTACCAGTCTGCCTGGTAAGGTTATTGAAGCTAAAACCTTAGTTAGCTTCAAATTTATTTTAGATAAATACATGAGTGAGGGCAGGGGGGTTGGATTTGATTGGGACTTGCACTTAAGTTAATAGGGTTATCAAAGTTTATTCCTTGTGTAGCACCGAAAATGTTTTTGGGTTTGAGAAAGATTTTCCTGGTATGGACCAGTAGGCCTGCTGTAGTGTTCGTCGATTCTTATGCTCTTATGGAGAGAAGTTCACACCCCGGGGCAACAGGAATAATGGGAAGACCAGAGTGAGCCTGTGGTTTACCCGGTGTGAAGAGGCCAAAACCAAGTGTGCTAAGAGCATGGAAAAGTATAGAAGAAAAATAACTCATGATAACGTTAAGTTCAGCCAAAGAGCCTGAAACGAATATGCATGGAGAAGGAGAAAGGCCCAGAGTCAATACGAAAATGACATGAGAACTGGTATGGTGATACCGACAAGGTGTGAAAAAAGACAGGATATTTATTAAAGGCAACGTTTGCCACGAGTGGCTTCTTTAGTGGATTCATTATAAATGAAGAAGTCACTCGTGGCAAAACGTTGTGACCTGTACATAAGTGTCTTTTTCCACACGAGAATGACATTGCATCAAAAGCCAAATCTGACCCAAAGTTGATATTCAGCCACATCAGCAGGAAAACAACAGTCAAGGACCAGGTAATCAGACTGACGAAGGAAGGAGAGAAGCTAATAAAAAGTAATCACGAAGTATATGAAGAGCTCAGTGGAGACAGAAATGCTTTCAGCAAATCGAGGCAGTAGGGTACACCAGCAAGTGCTGGACACACTGCCCACAACGGAGAAGGCGAAGAAACTAATATATAAACTAGATACTTTTTCATGGGTCCTAAGAGAGGAACCAGAGGAACTGTGAGTGCCGCTAACAATCTTTATTAAATCTATCGAAACAGGGCAACTGCCATAATTGTGGAAGACAGCAAATGTAGTCTCAGTTTTTAAGAAAGGAGACAGACAGGCAGCATTAAATTACAGACCAGTGTCAGTGACAAGTATAGTATGTAATATCATGGAGATTATCGGAAGAGTGGCGAAGCACCTAGAAAGAAGTTGGTTCCTACATGACAACCAGCACACCTTCAGGGATGGGAAATCCTTTGTCACAAACCTACTAGAGTTCTGCGACAAGGTAACAGAAAACAGGAGAGGGATGGATAGACTGCATCTTTTTGGACTGTAAGAAGGCTTTCGACACAGTACCACATAAGAGACTGGTTGAAAAGCTAGAGGAGCAGGCAGGAAAAGCAGGGAGAAGAATTGCAATGGATTAGGAAATAACGAATGTTAGTACGTGACGAGGTGTCAGAGTTGGTGCATGTGTCGAGTGGGGCTCCACAAGGGTCAGTCCTAGGTCCAGTGCTGTTTCTTATATATGTGAATGACATGACGGGGGAGATAGATTCAGAGGTGTCCATGTTCGCAGACGATGTAAAGCTAATGAGAATACAAGCGAACGAGGAGCAGGTAAAACTACAAGGGGATCTGGACTGGCTGCAAGCCTGTTCCGATAAATGGCTCCTGGAGTTTAACCCCACCAAGTATAAAGTCATGAAGCTTGGGGAAGGACAAAGAAGACCGCAAACGGAGTACAGGCCAGGGGGTCAAAAACAGCAGATCTCACTGAAGGAAAGGATCTTGAAGTGAGCATCATACCGAGCATATCTCCCGAGGCGCACATCAACCAAATAACCGCTGCAGCATATGGGCGCCTAGCAAACCTAAGAACAGTATTTCGACATCTAAATAAGGAGTCATTCACGACACTGTACACCGTGTACGTCAGGCCTATATTGGAGTATGCAGCACCGGTACAGAACCCACACCTGGTCAAGTACGTCAAGAATTTGGAGAAAGTGTAAAAGTTTGCAACAAGACTAGTCCCGGAGTTACGGGGCATCACCAGTGAGGAGAGGCTAAGGGAACTCAACCTGACGACAATGAAGGGCATGAGGGATATGGGGGGACATGATAATGATATATAAAATACTGAGAGGAACTGACAGTATGAACGTGGCTTAATGTTTCAGAGATGGGACACGGAAATAAGGGGAACACAACTGGAAGTTAAAAATTTAGACGAGTCATAGGGATGTTAGGAAGTATTTCTTCAGATGTAGGGTTGTCAGGAAGTGTAACAGTCTGGAGAGTGAAGTAGTGGAGGCGGGATCCATACATAGCTTTAGAATGAGGTACGATAAGGCTCTTGGAGCAGGGAGAGAGTAGACTTAGTAGCGAATAGCGAAGTGGCGGGGCCAGGAGCTACGATTCGACCCCTGCAACTACATATAAGTGAGTATATTGCGCCCCTTGAACTGGGCCTCAATGTATATAATGTATATTTCCATTTGCTATAATTTTATATTGCGAATATTCTCGATAATAGCTAAATCGTTAATATTTTGCTTTATATTATTATTAGACTATTATTTAACTTAGCTATATATATTAGGTAGGATGTTATATTTTGTTGTGTTCGAGAGTGTGTAGTAACTGCCTTGGTGTTGGCAAACGACTGTTACGCTGCCGGCGTCTAGTTGCTGGGGGGAGTCAGTCTCTGAACACACCTGAGCTGGGTGGTTGTTCCTCCTTCCTCTCTCTCTCTGGCCTGCTGCCCTCGTCGAGTCAACACCTCACTCTATTTCTACTTGTTTTCTCGACTTTAGACTCTGTTGGGTAGAGTATGCATTCGTTGGTGAGGCGAAGCATACTTCTCAGAACTCTGTGTAACTCTGTTCACAGAGAATAGACTAGACAGTGATTATTCGACTTTGTTCTGGGTTGTGTGTCACTTCGACACTCTTTGATAACTCAGGTCTCAAGCTCTAGCTCTGGACCTACTTCGATAAGGCATCTGTGCACCGCCACAGTTTGGGATTGTTTATGCTGAACCTAGTTTCAGTAGAAAGGGAGTTTTGTGACTGTTTTGGAGGATCTACTGATGGTCCCCAGTTAGGGTCGATTTTATATCTCCTTGTTCCTGATGCTGTGTTGCTGTTGCCTGTTATAGTGCTGTTCTGCGAAGTGGTCATTTTACTAGACAATCAAGCTGTTCTGGTTGTCAATTTGTTAGTACAGCTAGCTTATGAGAAGTTGTTCTGTCGTACACTGGTTGAGTCGAGTCTTATAGTTACCGGGAGCACACTCGTACACACATTTATTATTATTTGTATATATTATTGTTATTACTGTCATTGTACCTGATGGTACTTCTGAGTCATTTATATATATGTGCCCTCAGCACAGACTTATTGTATATGAGAGCAGTGTAGGAGCTACCCTCCTAATTAACCTCCTAATTGATATCTTAATTAATATCTTTATATTTGATTTACTTTGCTACCCTAGATTTTCTCACTTTGTTAATAAATCTTTTAAATCATTTACTTTGGTTAGTACCCTATCAGTTGCAATCCCCTTAATCTATATAATATGTCGGATAACTGAACCAGGATACTGACTTTGTTGCAAAAGCCCAGTAACAGGCTGGATGCTAGAAGGGCTTTCCTTTCTAGTGTTCACTGGAGATATCTATTGTTAATAGATATCGTGTCATTTTGTAACAGAGTAATACTACTACCACCACTCACTACCACCCTCACCACCACACACTACTACTATCACCACTCACTACCACCCTCACCACCACACACTACTATTATCACCACTCACTACCACCATCACCACACACTACCACCATCACCACTACACCGTATTTCAATTACTCAGATACGGAAAACGTGAAGAAATTAAAATCTCATCGGAGTACAAAACTAACTCCAACCACACAATAGAGCGAAAAACTAATGTCAAAGACCTTGGAGTGATCATGTCAGAGGATCTCACCTTCAAGGACCATAACAATGTAGCAATTGCATCTGCTCGAAAAATGACAGGATGGATAATGAGAACCTTCAAAACCAGGGATGCCAAGCCCATGTTGACACTTTACAGATCGCTTGTTCTATCTAGGCTGGAATATTGCTGCACACTAACTGCACCTTTCAAGGCGGGTGAAATTGCTGACCTTGAAAATGTGCAGAGAACCTTCACCGCACGCATAAGTGCGATAAACCACCTCAACTACTGGGAACGCTTGAAGTTCCTAAACCTGTACTCTCTAGAACGCAGGCGGGAGAGATACATTATTATATACACATGGAAAATTCTCGAGGGCTTAGTACCAAACTTGCACACAAAAATCACTCCGTACGAAAGCAAAGACTCGGCAGGCGATGTAACATCCCCCCAATGAAGAGCAGGGGTGCCACTAGCACGTTGAGGGACAACACAATAAGTGTGAGGGGCCCAAGATTGTTCAACTGCCTCCCAGCATACATCAGGGGGATTACCAACAAGCCCCTGGCTGTCTTCAAGCAGGCACTGGACAGGCACCTCAAGTCGGTACCTGATCAGCCGGGCTGTGGTTCGTACGTTGGACTGCGTGCGGCCAGCAGTAACAGCCTGGTTGATCAGGTTCTGGTCCAACAGGAGGCCTGGTCACAGACCGGGCCGCGGGGGCGTTGACCCCTGGAATTCTCTCCAGGTAGACTCCAGGTAGACACACTACTACTATCACCACTCACTACCACCATCACTACACACTACCACCGTCACCACACACTACCACCATCACCACTACACACTACTGGTATCACCCGACACTACCACCATCACACTTGACCACCATCACTACACTCCACCATCACAACACACAACCATCACCACATACTTCCCCCATCACCACACACCACTATCACCACACACTACCATCACCACACACCACTATCACCACGGGGTTCAGTGGGAAAAAGAACTGGCAGGGAAGTCAGTAAACGAGATGATGGAATATGTGACAACAATATGCAAGGAAGCTGAGGAGAGGTTTGTACCCAAGGGTAACAGAAATAACGAGAAAGCCAGGATGAGCCCGTGGTTCACCCAAAGGTGCAGGGAGGACAAAACCAAGTGTGCTAGACAATTGAAAAAGTATAGAAGGCAAAGGACCCAGGAGAATAAGGAGAGCAGACGGAGAACCAGAAATGAATATGCACATGTAAGAAGGGAGGCCCAACGGTAATATGAAAATGACATAGCAGCGAAAGCCAAATCTGACCCGAAGCTGTTGTACAGCCACATCAGGAGGAAAACAACAGTCAACGACCAGGTGATCATGTTGAGGAAGGGAGGAGGGGAGATCACAAAAAACGACCGCGAAGTATGTGAGGAGCTCAACATGAGATTCAAAGAAGTGTTCACAGTGGAGGCAGAAGGGACTCCAGAAAGACAGAGAGACGGGGTTCACCATCAAGTGCTGGACACAATACATACAACCAAGGAAGAAGTGAAGAGGCTGCTAAGCGAGCTAGATACCTCAAAGGCGATGGGGCCAGACATCTCTCCATGGGTCTTGAGAGAGGGAGCAGAGGCGCTATGTGTACCACTAACAACAATCAACACATCTGTCGAAACAGGGCGACTACCTGAGGTATGAAAGACAGCAAATGTAGTCCCAAATTTTAAAAAAGGAGACAGACATGAAGCATTAAACTACAGACCAGTGTCACTGACATGTATAGTATGCAAAGTAATGGAGAAGATTATCAGGAGAAGAGTGGTGGAGCACCTAGAAAGGAACGAGCTCATCAACGACAGCCAGCATGGGTTCAGGGATGGAAAATCCTGTGTCACAAACCTAATGGAGTTCTATGACAGGGTGACAGCAGTAAGACAGGAGAGAGAAGAGAGGTGGGTAGATTGCATTTTCTTGGACTGTAAGAAGGCGTTTGACACAGTTCCACACAAGAGATTAGTGCAAAAGCTGGAAGACCAGGCAGGGATAACAGGGAAGGCACTCCAATGGATCAGAGAATACCTGTCAGGAAGACAATAGCGAGTCATAGTGAGTGGTGAGGTGTCAGAGTGGGCACCTATAACGAGCGGGGTTTCCCCGGGGACAGTCCTAGGACCGGTGCTGTTTCTGGTATTTGTGAACGACATGACAGAAGGAATAGACTCCGAAGTGTCCCTGTTTGCAGATGATGTAAAGTTGATGAGAAGAATTCAATCGGATGAGGACTAGGCAGAATTACAAAGGGATCTGGAGAGGCTGCAGGCATGGTCCAGCAACTGGCTCCTAAAGCTCAACCCCACCAAATGCAAAGTCATGAAGATTGGGGAAGGGCAAAGAAGCCCGCAGACTGAGTACACTCTAGGGGGCCAGATACTACAAACCTCCCTCAAGGAAAAGTATCTTGGGGTGAGTATAACACCGGCCACATCTCCGGAGGCGCACATCAACCAAATAACTGCTGCAGCATACGGGCGCCTAGCAAACCTAAAAACAGCATTCCGACATCTTAATATGAACTCGTGTACGTCAGGCCCATATTGGAGTATGCAGCACCAGTTTGGAACCCACACCTAGCCAAGCACGTAAGGAAGCTAGAGAAAGTGCAAAGATTTGCAACAAGACTAGTCCTCGGAGCTAAGGGGTATGTCCTACGAGGAGAGGAAGGAAGATCGACCTGACGACACTGGAGGACAGGAGAGATAGGGAGGATATGATAACGACTTATAAAATACTGAGAGAAATAGACAAGGTGGACAGACACAGGATGTTCCAGAGATGGGACACAGCAACAAGGGGTCACAGTTGGAAGTTGAAGACTCAGATGAATCACAGGGATGTTAGGAAGTATTTCTTCAGTCACAGAGTTTTCAGGAAGTGGAATAGTATGGGAAGCGATGTATTGAAGGCAGGATCCATACATAGCTTTAAAAAGAGGTATGATAAAGCTCATGAAGTGTGAAGAGTGACCCAGTAGCGGCCAGTGAAGAGGCGAGGCAAGGAGCTATGAATCGACCCCTGCAACCACAACTAGGTGAGTACACCCTACTATCACCACACACCACCATCACTACCATCATCACACATCACCATCACAACACACCACCATCACCACACACTACAATCATCACACACTATCATCACAACACACAACCATCCCCACCCTTCCACCACACCACATTTTACCACAATCACCACACACCACCATCACACACCACTATCACTACACTTTACCAAAGTCACCACACACCACCATCACCACTGTCACCACACACCACCATCACCACACACCACCATTTACACACAATACAATCACCACCATCACCACACACTATCACCACCATCAACACACACTATTATCACCACACACCACCATAACTACACACCACAATCACCACACACCATCACCACACTTTAGCACCGTCACCACACACCACCATCACCACACACCACCATCACCACACTTTACCACCGTCACCACACTTTACCACCGTCACCACACACCATCACCACACGCCATCACCACACACCACCATCACCACACACCACCATCACCACACACCACCATCACCACTCACCACCATCACCACATTTTACCACCGTCACCACACACCACCATCACCACACACCACCATTACTACACTTTAACACTGTCACCACACACCATCACAACACACCATCACCACACACCACCATCACCACACACCACCATTTATACACTTTACCACCGTCACCACACACCACTATCACCCCACACCATCACCAGCACCACACACTACCACCATCACCACCATACAGTGCACAGAGCCAATGTGAAGCTTGTGTGGGTTTGGGGTCACTCCCTGTGATCCAGGCTGTGTGAGTGGTCAGTTACTATGACCCCAGGCTGTGTGGTTGTGGGGCCTCTCACTGTGACCCAGGCTGTGTGGTTGTGGGGCAACTATGACCCAGGCAGATTGGGTGTGGGGTCACTGTGACCCCAGCTGTGTTGGTGTGGGGTCACTCACTATGACCCAGGCTGTGTAGGTGTAGGGTCACTATGACGCAGGCTGTGTGGGTGTGGGATCGCCCAATATGACCCAGGCTGGGTGGGTGTGGGATCACCCACTATGACCCAGGCTATGTGGGTGTGTGATCACTATGACCCAGACTGTGTGAGTGTGGGATCACTATGACCCAGGCTATGAGTGTGGGATCACTATGACCCAGGCTGTGTGGGTGTGGGATCACTATGATCCAGGCTGTGTGGGTGTGGGGTCACTATGACCCAGGCTGTGTGGGTGTGGGATCACTATGATCCAGGCTGTGTGGGTGTGGGATCACTATGACCCAGGCTATGTGGGTGTGGGATCACTATGATCCAGGCTGTGTGGGTGTGGGGTCACTATGACCCAGGCTATGTAGGTGTGTGATCACTATGACCCAGACTGTGTGAGTATGGGATCACTATGACCCAGGCTATGAGTGTGGGATCACTATGACCCAGGCTGTGTGGGTGTGGGATCACTATGATCCAGGCTGTGTGGGTCACTATGACCCAGGCTGTGTGGGTGTGGGATCACTCTGACCCAGGCTGTGTGGGAGTGGGATCAATCTGACGCAGGCTGTGTGGGTATGTGATCACTATGACCCAGGCTGTGTGGGTGTGGGATCACTCACTATGACCCAGGCTGTGTGGGTGTGGGATCACTCTGACCCAGGCTGTGTGGGGGTCACCACGACCCAGGCTGTGTGAGTGTGGGCTCACTCACCACCAGTAACCCCACACCCAAGTAAAGTTAAACGCTAATATCTAACTTTTAACATTATTCATTAGTATGTATTACCCTGTTATTATTATATTAAACTTTAAATTTATATTTATTAATAAATATTTTTCCTTCAACATATCTGACCTGCAATTTTCTTGTTACCATAACACAGTTTATGTTGATAATAACTTCTGCAATAATGAATTCCTTAATTGATCCTCCTAAATTTATATTTGCTTCCCCCATTTAGTGATTATGAGTTACTGTTACAAAAACACAGTAACCGTATGATCTACACAGTATTACCTTAAACTCACTACATTCCCCATACTTCTCTCTTTCCTGCACAAAAGCATCTCCTTGCAGACTTACCTTCAAGACAGGTTCACTGGGGGACATATTTACCTTCAAGACAGGTTCACGGGGGCAACATATTTACCTTCAAGACAGGTTCACGGGGACATATTTACCTTCAAGACAGGTTCACGGGGGCAACATATTTACCTTCAAGACAGGTTCACGGGGACATATTTACCTTCAAGACAGGTTCACTGGGGGACATATTTACCTTCAAGACAGGTTCACGGGGGCAACATATTTACCTTCAAGACAGGTTCACGGGGGCAACATATTTACCTTCAAGACAGGTTCACGGGGGCAACATATTTACCTTCAAGACAGATTCACGGGGGCAACATATTTACCTTCAAGACAGGTTCACGGGGACATATTTACCTTCAAGACAGGTTCACGGGGGCAACATATTTACCTTCAAGACAGGTTCACGGGGACATATTTACCTTCAAGACAGGTTCACGGGGACATATTTACCTTCAAGACAGGTTCACGGGGCAACATATTTACCTTCAAGACAGGTTCACGGGGACATATTTACCTTCAAGACAGGTTCACGGGGGCAACATATTTACCTTCAAGACAGGTTCACGGGGACATATTTACCTTCAAGACAGGTTCACGGGGGCAACATATTTACCTTCAAGACAGGTTCACGGGGCAACATATTTACCTTCAAGACAGGTTCACGGGGACATATTTACCTTCAAGACAGGTTCACGGGGCAACATATTTACCTTCAAGACAGGTTCACGGGGACATATTTACCTTCAAGACAGGTTCACGGGGGCAACATATTTACCTTCAAGACAGGTTCACGGGGACATATTTACCTTCAAGACAGGTTCACGGGGCAACATATTTACCTTCAAGACAGGTTCACGGGGACATATTTACCTTCAAGACAGGTTCACGGGGGCAACATATTTACCTTCAAGACAGGTTCACGGGGGCAACATATTTACCTTCAAGACAGGTTCACGGGGACATATTTACCTTCAAGACAGGTTCACGGGGCAACATATTTACCTTCAAGACAGGTTCACGGGGACATATTTACCTTCAAGACAGGTTCACGGGGCAACATATTTACCTTCAAGACAGGTTCACGGGGACATATTTACCTTCAAGACAGGTTCACGGGGACATATTTACCTTCAAGACAGGTTCACGGGGGCAACATATTTACCTTCAAGACAGGTTCACGGGGACATATTTACCTTCAAGACAGGTTCACGGGGGCAACATATTTACCTTCAAGACAGGTTCACGGGGACATATTTACCTTCAAGACAGGTTCACGGGGGCAACATATTTACCTTCAAGACAGGTTCACGGGGACATATTTACCTTCAAGACAGGTTCACGGGGACATATTTACCTTCAAGACAGGTTCACGGGGACATATTTACCTTCAAGACAGGTTCACGGGGGAAACATATTTACCTTTCGTTCCTATTTTGTGACTATCATATACATGTGCAACATCTGGGTAACTTTATTTGTAGACTGTAGAATTATATACAAAAGACGAGAAGTAGGTATTGTACACCAGGTTTGGAGAAGGTATTGTACACCAGGTTTGGAGTAGGTATTGTACACCAGGTTTGGAGTAGGTATTGTACACCAGGTTTGGAGTAGGTATTGTACACCAGGTTTGGAGTAGGTATGGTACACCAGGTTTGGAGTAGGTATTGTACACCAGGTTTGGAGTAGGTATTGTACACCAGGTTTGGAGTAGGTATGGTACACCAGGTTTGGAGTAGGTATTGTACACCAGGTTTGGAGAAGGTATTGTACACCAGGTTTGGAGTAGGTATTGTACACCAGGTTTGGAGTAGGTATTGTACACCAGGTTTGGAGTAGGTATTGTACACCAGGTTTGGAGTAGTATTGTACACCAGGTTTGGAGTAGGTATTGTACACCAGGTTTGGAGTAGGTATTGTACACCAGGTTTGGAGTAGGTATTGTACACCAGGTTTGGAGTAGGTATTGTACACCAGGTTTGGAGTAGGTATTGTACACCAGGTTTGGAGTAGGTATTGTACACCAGGTTTGGAGTAGGTATGGTACACCAGGTTTGGAGTAGGTATTGTACACCAGGTTTGGAGTAGGTATTGTACACCAGGTTTGGAGTAGGTATTGTATACCATTCATGTACAATTATCATATAAAACAAGGTATCAGTCCACTGCTAACGAATCCAATTTTGCTAAATATATAAAAATACACAGTATTTACCTACCACACAGTCCCTCCAACAACAGTATTTACCTACCACACAGTCCCTCCAACAACAGTATTTTCCTACCACACAGTCCCTCCATCAACAGTATTTACCTACCACACAGTCCTTCCAACAACAGTATTTACTTACCACACAGTCCCTCCAACAACAGTATTTACCTACCACACAGTCCCTCCAACAACAGTATTTACCTACCACACAGTCCCTCCAACAACAGTATTTACCTACCACACAGTCCTCCAACAACAGTATTTACCTACCCACAGTCCCTCCAACACAGTATTTACCTACCACACAGTCCCTCCAACAACAGTATTTACCTACCACACAGTCCCTCCAACAACAGTATTTACCTACCACACAGTCCCTCCAACAACAGTATTTACCTACCACACAGTCCCTCCAACAACAGTATTTACCTACCACACAGTCCCTCCAACAACAGTATTTACCTACCACACAGTCCCTCCAACAACAGTATTTACCTACCACACAGTCCCTCCAACAACAGTATTTACCTACCACACAGTCCCTCCAACAACAGTATTTACCTACCACACAGTCCCTCCAACAACAGTATTTACCTACCACACAGTCCCTCCAACAACAGTATTTACCTACCACACAGTCCCTCCAACAACAGTATTTACCTACCACACAGTCCCTCCAACAACAGTATTTACCTACCACACAGTCCCTCCAACAACAGTATTTACCTACCACACAGTCCCTCCAACAACAGTATTTACCTACCACACAGTCCCTCCAACAACAGTATTTACCTACCACACAGTCCCTCCAACAACAGACCTCCACAGTCCTTCAAACCTATTACCACACAGTCCCTCCAACAACAGTATTTACCTACCACACAGTCCCTCCAACAACAGTATTTACCTACCACACAGTCCCTCCAACAACAGTATTTACCTACCACACAGTCCCTCCAACAACAGTATTTACCTACCACACAGTCCCTCCAACAACAGTATTTACCTACCACACAGTCCCTCCAACAACAGTATTTACCTACCACACAGTCCCTCCAACAACAGTATTTACCTACCACACAGTCCCTCCAACAACAGTATTTACCTACCACACAGTCCCTCCATACAACAGTATTTACCTACCACACAGTCCCTCCAACAACAGTATTTACCTACCACACAGTCCCTCCAACAACAGTATTTACCTACCACACAGTCCCTCCAACAACAGTATTTACCTACCACACAGTCCCTCCAACAACAGTATTTACCTACCACACAGTCCCTCCATCAACAGTATTTACCTACCACACAGTCCCTCCAACAACAGTATTTACCTACCACACAGTCCTCCAACAACAGTATTTACCTACCACACAGTCCCTCCAACAACAGTATTTACCTACCACACAGTCCCTCCAACAACAGTATTTACCTACCACACAGTCCCTCCAACAACAGTATTTACCTACCACACAGTCCCTCCAACAACAGTATTTACCTACCACACAGTCCCTCCAACAACAGTATTTACCTACCACACAGTCCCTCCAACAACAGTATTTACCTACCACACAGTCCCTCCAACAACAGTATTTACCTACCACACAGTCCCTCCAACAACAGTATTTACCTACCACACAGTCCCTCCAACAACAGTATTTACCTACCACATCATTCCTCCAACAACAGTATTCATACATCTCCACACAGTCCCTCCAACAACAGTATTTACCTACCACACAGTCCCTCCAACAACAGTATTTACCTACCACATATTCCCTCCAACAACAGTATTTACCTACCACACAGTCCCTCCAACAACAGTATTTACCAATCACACAGTTCCTCCAACAACAGTATTTACCTACCACACAGTCCTCCATCAACGATTACTACACACAGTCCTCCACAACATTACCTACCACACAGTCCCTCCAACAACAGTATTTACCTACCACACAGTCCCTCCAACAACAGTATTTACCTACCACACAGTCTCTCCAACAACAGTAACTACCACACAGTCCCTCCAACAACAGTACCTACCACACAGTCCCTCCAACAACAGTACCTACCACACAGTCCCTCCATCAACAGTACCTACCACACAGTCCCTCCAACAACAGTATAATCATCACAGTCAGAGGTTAAATATCACAAGTGTCTAAAACACAGGAATATTTAAATTCAATGAAAAATAAAACAAAAGTCAGTCCCCATTTTGCTCTTTTCTGAGCAAAATTAATTTCAAAAACGTATTATTTGTTTCAGATACATTGCGAAACATTTTAAAATCTCATTTTTTTATTATTATTTAATGAAAATACTCGGTATGGTAAATCTTCGACAGAGAGTATTGACTTATCCTTATCCTATAGGCTCCAGGCACCGACAACAATCTTTGTAAAGTGGTTATTTCCATAGGTAGATCAAAAGCATTTTATTGATGCGTTTTTCTTAAGAGAATTAACTCACTTATTTTCCTCCCCCATCCTCCCTGTCTCTCTCTTCCTCTACTCCTCACCTATATTCCATTTCCCTCCTTCCCTCCCTCTCACCCTTTCTTTATCTTGTCCCTTAACCCCTTCACCACTACTTTCCCTCCTCTTCATTCTTACCCTCTCTCCATTTCAAACCCTCATCCTCATTCCTCTCCCTCCCTCCCTTTCCTTCCTCCAGTGTTCATTTAATTTATCACTCCAAAATCTCCTTCCCCTTTCCAATTACTTCTTCCTCCTTGTTTCTTCTTCCCTAAAATGCCTATTTTATATTAAGCAAAGAAGATCAAACCCGCAGTGAGCGGCGCCTCTTTTGTACGTGGTAGTAGAGTGAAGGTAGAAGTAGAGTGAAGGTAGAAGTAGAGGGTGAAAAAGATGAAGGTGAGTAGAGTGAAGGTAGAAGTAGAGTGAAGGTAGAAGTAGAGTGAAGGTAGAAGTAGAGTGAAGGTGGTAGTAGAGTGAAGGTAGTGCAGGTGGTAGTAGAGTGAAGGTGGTAGTAGAGTGAAGGTGGTAGTAGAATGAAGGTAGTGAAGGTAGAAGAAGAGTGAAGGTAGAAGAAGAGTGAAGGTAGAAGAAGAGTGAAGGTAGAAGTAGAGTGAAGGTAGTGAAGGTGGTAGTAGAGTGAAGGTGGTAGTAGAGTGAAGGTAGAAGTAGAGTGAAGGTAGAAGAAGAGTGAAGGTAGAAGTAGAGTGAAGGTAGAAGTAGAGTGAAGGTGAAGTAGGTAAGGTAGAGTAGAGTGAAGGTAGAAGAAGAGTGAAGGTAGAAGTAGAGTGAAGGTAGAAGAAGAGTGAAGGTAGAAGTAGAGTGAAGGTAGAAGTAGAGTGAAGGTAGAAGTAGAGTGAAGGTAGAAGTAGAGTGAAGGTAGAAGAAGAGTGAAGGTAGAAGAAGAGTGAAGGTAGAAGTAGAGTGAAGGTAGAAGTAGAGTGAAGGTAGTGAAGGTGGTAGTAGAGTGAAGGTGGTAGTAGAGTGAAAGTAGTGAAGGTGGTAGTAGAGTGAAGGTAGTGAAGGTGGTAGTAGAGTGAAGGTAGTGAAGGTGGTAGTAGAGTGAAGGTAGTGAAGGTGGTAGTAGAGTGAAGGTAGTGAAGGTGGTAGTAGAGTGAAGGTAGTGAAGGTGATAGTAGAGTGAAGGTAGTGAAGGTGGTAGTAGAGTGAAGGTAGTGAAGGTGATAGTAGAGTGAAGGTAGTGAAGGTGTAGTAGAGTGAAGGTAGTGAAGGTGGTAGTAGAGTGAAGGTAGTGAAGGTGGTAGTAGAGTGAAGGTAGTGAAGGTGGTAGTAGAGTGAAGGTAGTGAAGGTGATAGTAGAGTGAAGGTAGTGAAGGTGTAGTAGAGTGAAGGTAGTGAAGGTGTAGTAGAGTGAAGGTAGTGAAGGTGGTAGTAGAGTGAAGGTAGTGAAGGTGATAGTAGAGTGAAGGTAGTGAAGGTGGTAGAGAGTGAAGGTAGTGAAGGTGGTAGTAGAGTGAAGGTGGTAGTAGAGTGAAGGTAGTGAAGGTGTAGTAGAGTGAAGGTAGTGAAGGTGTAGTAGAGTGAAGGTAGTGAAGGTGTAGTAGAGTGAAGGTAGTGAAGGTGTAGTAGAGTGAAAGTATAAATGATTACTTGAATTCAACTCCAGCAAATGCAAAGCTACGAAGAGGAAGGGATAAGAAGACCGGAAGTGTTATCAGTCTGGTAAAGGACTGGGCCGCGGGGGTGTTGACCCACGGAACGACCTCCAGGCCGCGGGGGTGTTGACCCACGGAACGACCTCCAGGCCGCGGGGGTGTTGACCCACGGAACAACCTCCAGGCCGCGGGGGTGTTGACCCACGGAACGACCTCCAGGCCGCGGGGGTGTTGACCCACGGAACGACCTCCAGGCCGCGGGGGTGTTGACCCACGGAACGACCTCCAGGCCGCGGGGGTGTTGACCCACGGAACAACCTCCAGGCCGCGGGGTGTTGACCCACGGAACGACCTCCAGGCCGCGGGGGTGTTGACCCACGGAACGACCTCCAGGCCGCGGGGGTGTTGACCCACGGAACGACCTCCAGGCCGCGGGGGCGTTGACCCACGGAACGACCTCCAGGCAGACTCCAGATAGATCTCATATCACATTCACGGAGAGAGACCAAGAGTGAGCACGGTAGTACACACGCAGCTCAGAGTCTGCTCTCTCCTAGGTCGTCAGAAGCATCGTCGTGCTGCACTTACTTTATCTACTAAGTTTATTCTAACTCTACCATGCGGTGCTTCCACCAAGATCATGTACTGCATGATGTATTGTGCTCACATGATGAACGATGCCATCCATGGAGCCATCAACGCCACAATAAACAAACTCTTCCACATCAACAACCTTACCAGCTTCAATTTTCCTGACACCGCATCATTAGCAGGGAAATCGAAAATCTCTAACCTAGAAGGCATCACCACCCCATCAGATCCTTCAGCCTCAGACGCGTAATCCCTTTCCTAGGTTCAGGAGTCCTTCACTATTGTTAAGATACCTGTCTTTATCCTATCTTTGAAGGACTATGCTACGACAAATTATCTCCCTCTCTGATCGTTTCTTAGATTACCCAACACAAAAACTCGCACATTGACACTAATCTATACCACAGGAGTAGATACACTACCATCTACTACCTTTGCTTCACCAAAGCAGGAGTAAACAAGCCAGTATACAGTGCCAGATACAGTGCCAGACACCAAAGTGCTCATGGAGATAAAATTTCAAGTCAATACTGATTATCATATTAAAATACCGACAGGTTCAAGAATATGATAACATGTCCAACACTTTGGTATCTTCATATCGAAACGTTTCGCCAGCACTGCAGCTTCTCCAGTTGAATATAGGCGAATGAAACACTGGAGACAATAGAAAAAATAACTTTGAGGTGATCAGTCGGTCAGCAATGGCAGGGGGTTGTCAGTCTCTCAGCCTCAAACAGAGGGATGTGTTGGTATTGTTAACCATCAATAATATGATACCTGTCTGACACCAACACCATGATATCTTGATACAGAAGTTTTCTGCAACTCCTGTACTATACACGATTGTTTAGCATCATCTTTAACTAGTGGGCCACGCTTACATGTGACGTCTCCTCCAGCTGCTACACTTTACTTCTACTCCAGTATATAAGGTCTGGTCACATGCCTCTGAGTGAATGATCACCACGAAATCTGTGATTCTACTGTCTCTAGTAATAAATATAGCCAAGTATTGTACAGTGTCTTATTAATCATCTTGGTATTGCATACCGTCACTACAACAAACCTTGTCTGAAACAGCAACACTTGGAATATTTGTAGAGGGGAAGTCTTTAGCAACTCCTTTTGCTAAACAGTTCTTTAGCATGGCTTACTTCCATTAGTCGGCCACTTTCACTCTTCGTGTATATGTCTGGCCGCATGCCTGACGCACGGGAAAAACTTTCGGTAATAAAAGATCCCAAGTGTACGCATGTGTCTTATTCATCAACGATATCGTCTGCAATACTATCTGACTGGGATCAACCGATGATGACGGGGAAAAAAACAGAAAACAAAGCTGGTGGATGAGTGGCACTGTTAATAACGAGGCATCGTAGCTTGCGGCAGCTGAGAGAGATAAGAAGAGGCGAAGTCAGGAAATAAATAGTCAGGGGCTATCGTGATAGAGAAAGAATTAGGATAATAGTTGTAAGAAGGGCCATAATAGCCAGAACCTAACAGAACTTAAGAAACGTAAGAAAAAATAATGAAAATGAGAAACTATCCAAAAGAAAAAGACTAGAAAATTCGGGAACCATATCTGGAAGCAGATATAGAGGACTAATTTGATTGATGTTGCGGTGTAGGACTTAATTAGCCAACTCTTCAGATATATAAACCACGAGAAACAACCGCAGGTACATGACATTTATGATGACGCATGGCTCATGCAGTGGTTTTTTTTTTAATCGTCGCTAATAAAGTTTGCACCTGCTCCAATCTGTCTCTCTCACTTAGATATTTCATATCATTACCAACCCTCATCAGACAGCAAGACTAGACCTACTGTTTACTTGGGATGCATCAAATATAGAAGAGATAGCTCTCTCTGGGTACAAGCCAATGTGCTGTCCAGAGCTTCGACTACATGATGCAAAATATACCTATAAAGAAGCTAAAATGAACGAGAGGGGGAAAAAGAGATATAGTAATGACAGGGTATGGAAAGGAAATAAAAATGATAAGGGTGAAGTGGATGGGAAATCAAACAGTAATTAAAAAATAAATCACAAGGGTGAGAAGAGGGGCACAGTAACATTATAAAAATAATACAGAAACAAAAAAACTACAGAACAGCTACATCAGACCGAAGACGACATAAAGGACAAAGTGATAGTTTGTATTAAGATGAGGGAGATCCAATTAGCAGTGACAGAAGGTCTGTGAGGAATATAACTTGTCATTCAAGGAGGTATTTATTGGGGAAGAAGGCATAATGCCGGAAAGCAGGAATGAACAGATCTGTGGAGACCAGACACCGTCATCACAACATTTAATTAAGTGGAAAAAAGGTTGCTGATCTTAATCAAACTAGACACTGCACTAATCTATGGGTCCTCGTAAGGAGGTTTCTTGGGTTCTAAGACAAAGTTCTTAGGCATTGTGTGAACATAAAACAAAAATATTTTACAAGTCGCCAATGAAAATGAAAAACTGCAAATTTTCCAAAATTCTAAATAGGGGCTAGTTAAGCAGTACTGAACTTCTGGTCAGAATCCTTTAGGAATTAAAAAGATAGTAGGTGCGTGATGAAGTACCTGAAGAAACTTGGTGTCATCCGGAACTACTTTTAAGAAGTCGAAGGAATCTGAATTCAGAGTCGAAGAACTAAAATCAATTTGGCTTAAATTAATATCCCCCGTAATGACTACATCTTCGTGTTTTTGAACCTTTTCACTTTTGTCCAGTAGTTATATATTTTGACACTTGTATTTTGGCATCTAATGTTAGCTTTGAGTGCCAGTCAGGACACTGCGGCACCTCAACAGAACTTTGTTCCTTCAGCATGAACATCTTTTCTGATTTTGACTTGTATATCCTCTCTGATATGCACGTGGTACGGTACTGTAATCGACAGTACCGTACCACGTGCATAGATTCACGTGTGTTGCACTATTTGCATTGAACCATGTACATTGTACCACGTACAGAAACTCACGTGCGTTACACCACTTGCATTGTATTATGCATTTTGTACCACATGCATCAAAAACATTGTATCATATGCATTATACAAAAAACATTGGACCATATGCATTGTAGAATGCAAGAATCGCGGACAAGCGGACAGGGAAAGTTGAATAATAGCTCTAGGCCTTTCGTGTTGCAATCAACACATCAGGAGCTTGCAAAGTTGCAAGCTCCTGATGTGTTGACTGCATCACGAAAGGCCTAGAGCTATTCTTCAAATGTGCATGCATTGTAGTATACGAATTGTAACATGTGCATTGCAATATATGCATCATATTACTTAGTTTGTACTATGTATGTTGCATAATTTGCATAATACAACGTACACTGTAAAAAGTGTAATGTGCTATATAGGGTTATGGAAAAACGTTCATCTACTCTCTTCTGGGTAGAAATAATATCTGGCAACTCAGACGTAGTAAACAAATCAGTAAAGACTTTTCATAGATGAATTAACGCAGCTTGTAACGACGATGGTGATTGGTTGATAATATTAATTGCCGGTACTTTCTCTTTATCTATACAAAAGTAGATTCATGAATTGAATTAATTACTTTTCATATATTTTATTCCCTCCTATCTGTTGCAGTCTTGCAACAATGGCTGACTCATGACGAGAGATCTAGAACTAAAGATTTACATCCCTTATATGGCTTGTTCTCTCTCTATATATTTTTTTTCAACATGTCGGCCGTCTCCCACCGAGGCAGGTGACCCAAAAAAGAAACAAATACTTTCACCATCATTCACACACAATCACTGTCTTTGCAGATGTGCCCAGATATGACAGTTTTGATGTCACTCCAAACAACCAATATCTCAAACCCCTCCTTTAAAGTGCAGGCCTTGTACTTCCCACCTCCTGACCTTCAGTCCACAGCAGGATTCAAACCTGCAGACTCTGCATCAAACTACACAGTACTTTAGCCACTCAGCCAGACCCCAGATAAGTATGAGAGCCTTGCCGAAGCCAGACGGTCACTCCCATACCCCGAAACACCAGGCTAGTGATTAATTATTTTATAAAATTCTGCCACATGTAGTGAACGTCGGGGTATGGGAGTGGCTGTCTAGCTTCAGCTAGATACCCATACTTTTCTAGGATATGGCTGAGTGGCTAAAGTACTGTGTACTTTGATGCAAAGTGTGCAGGTTCGAATCCTGCTGTGGAGTATACAACGTTAAACAAGTGGATTATGTGTTGAATAATAGCATAAAAAAATAGCTACAACATGATAATTTTACAACACACCTTTTTTAGTGGAGTATTATTTTAAATTATATATTATACAAATATTCCTAAAGACATTACGTAAACCAAGCTTCACATATTCACCCAACTCATACAGCAAAATTATGCTTTACCTGAGTAGCTGTGACTGATTTATGACCATTACGGTCCTGTTATCATAACACTTCAATTACTGTTTATTCAGTCACCTTTTCAAATAATTTTTATGGTTTTATAATTTTGGATAAAATATATGAAAACTAATTAACTAATGTCTGCATTCAAAATCTACTTTTATATAGACAGACAGAAAGAACAGGCTATTAATTACTAGGTCTGAGTTGCCAGATGTCACTTCTGCTCAGCAGAGTTGCCAGATGTCACTTCTGCTCAGCAGAGTTGCCAGATGTCACTTCTGCTCAGCAGAGTTGCCAGATGTCACTTCTGCTCAGCAGAGTTGCCAGATGTCACTTCTGCTCAGCAGAGTTGCCAGATGTCACTTCTGCTCAGCAGAGTTGCCAGACGTCACTTCTGCTCAGCAGAGTTGCCAGATGTCACTTCTGCTCAGCAGAGTTGCCAGATGTCGCTTCTGCTCAGCAGAGTTGCCAGATGTCACTTCTGCTCAGCAGAGTCGGGGGAAACTTTCTTCCCCAACTGACCCTTGTATATTTTACCACCACATTTTACTCTTACTGTGTACAATGGAACATTTATTTTTTACATTGTTTAATACACAATGTTATCATGTAAAGTGTGTTGGTACCACGTAAATTTTATAATTTCTATGTACATTTTACCAAATACATTGTTGTAGTGTGAGCACAGTAACATTTTGTGAAGGGATTCTGGGAAATTGGTTAGAAAGACTCGAGTCCTGGAGGTGGGAAGTACAGTCCCTGCGCTCTGAAGAAGGAGCAGAGATATTTACAGTTTTGGAAGGGCATCTGAACTGCAGTATCTACGCGCATCTGGTGAAAGTGTTTCTTTTTCGAGTCACGACGGCCAGAGAGATAAATAAAACATTATATAACATATATATAACATATATATAACATTAGCAAGTATATTGTACCATCATCACATGCACTGTATCATGTACACTGTACCACGTTTTGCCATTTCAATGTTCTTTGAATTGTTACAAAGTACAGTGTACCACATATATTATACCATTACCACGTACCTTGCACACTGTGCCTTAAACAACGTAGCACCACTTAACACCACAGTGACCTCTGAGCTGATCCTATATATTTTTTTTTTACTTTGTTCTCGATTGAAATGTGATTTTGTTTTTCTCCTCAGTTATCCTCTCTCTCTCTCACTTCCATTTCTCACATTTTTTCTGTCCTCTGCCTCCACATAGCTTTTACAATCAGTAGATGAGTCTCACCATTGTGTTTGTTGCGCTTACGTTCCCCTCCCCCCCCCCCATCTACCTCATTTACTGTCAAAAAGAAGCGGTGGCATAAACATCGGGTTAAAAGAATGGCTTATTGACCTAAAAAAAAAAGAATAATAAACACAGAGGGGAAAAATTGGATTAAAAATCTTTCTACACTACATCTAAATAAATGATAATATGAGAATTTTAAGGTTTGTTTTCTTCTACAAACGAGAGTTTAACTTCATGGAATGTCATGTCTGGAGTGTGTCATGTCTGGAGTGTCATGTCTGGAGTGTGTCATGTCTAAATACGCAAACGAAAACAAATGTGATGTAACGGTATAAAAATCTGACAAGTTGAAGAATGAGACACTTGTGCAAGGTTTAGGAATCTTTAGAGAAAAGAACGGTGAAAGATGAGGAGGAGAATGAGGTAATCAGTCCCTCGGCCTGGAATCGCTCTTCTCTGTATCAGACTGATGAAGCCACTGCCTGGCGAAACGTTTCCTCAGTAAAGATTCCAAATTGTTGCACAAGTGTCTTATTCTTCAAACATTAAAATGTTGACAATTAATCTTGAGGTTGCTAAATTAGTTTGGGGTTTATAAAGTATCAATACGCTGTTAATTAGATAACCCCTGCAAGGGGTCGTAAAATTTTTCCTTCCTTCCAGTTTACCGTGTGACCACTTTTAGAAACCTTCTGATCAGCTTAAATACAGACGTTTCGTTCTCCTCGATGATGTTAGGGTTTGTTATTGAGCTGTGTAGGTGCCTATATACTAGTTTTATATTCCAAATTTTATAATGGTTATAGGGAAATAACTTGAGAAAGGTTCTTCAGAACGGCTTGAAACTTTCAGTGCTGATGTATCCAAGACTGAAGGCGTCTCTCTCCAGTTTCTGGACATATCGGGAGGCTTAGTAAGGAAGTTGGCTATGGAACAGCTATGCCTCTCCATTGTTTTAAGGCACAATTACTAGGCCTCTTGCGTGTTGACATACACGAGGCTGGGGCTTATGTGAAATAGGATATCTCTCTCAGATCATACAGTAGCCAAAAGAGATCTCTCTCAGATACCAAACAGTCAAAGTCTAGTTATATTAATTTCTGTTACATTCATTATTGTTATATACATCGGAGGTGACAACCGAGATATTAATTAAGCAGCAGGAGTCGTCGGTACCGGTGCAGGAGTCGTCGGTACCGGTGCAGCAGCCAGCTAGTCCGTTAATTAACCCTCAATGGACTGTACCACTACACTGTTGTTGTTCAGTGAACAGTGAGCGTTGTTGTCTGACTAACAGACATTTCCCGAGTAGCAATGGCAGAGGCAAAAATTGAGGCATAAACCAGGGATGATCGTTGCAGGGAGTGAGTACGAATGAGAATACAAACACAATAGTAGAACAAGAGCAACAAATGGGTTTCAATATTCGTAATGCATCAATGGATGACCTCGATCGAAACTTAGATGGTTTTAGAGAATCAAACTCCTTCATTGTTCTGGTCGAAACAATTCTGGGCTGCCCTCTTGCTTTCCCAGTTGAAGGGTAAAGGTCAAGAGATGACCTCCTCCTGTTATTTTACGAGTACAAGAACTAAGAATTCGTAAAGTTGTCAGTCTTCATGGTTGTGTAAAACATATATTGATCGTTAGTTACATTGATTACAAAAGAGGACTTTGTACCTAACTTGACTAGCTATTTTCAAGTACATCTTGATCAAAAAATTCGTTGGTCAAGAAGGTGAGTTGACTGACAACTCTGAGGCACACAGACATTGACTTCAGCTTGTGTTACGTCCACGAATGCGCAGGCAAGACGCAGCTGGACATCAACTGTAATACGCTGGATCACGTACGCCACCTATGTCTTCATTTCCAAAAAGAATAGGCGGCATATCAGCCTCTCCTCCGTACTCCTATCACCTATTTTATTGCCACTAATACGTCACAAGAACCAGGTAGGCCTGAATAATTCCATGGGCCTTGTGTAAATTACATTCGAAGTAGCTATAAATGCGACCATTTATAGCAGTTGCATTCTTAACCGGTTTCATGTTCTTGGGATTTGCTGGTGAATTACCCGCTCATGCTGCCCAGTTGTTAGTCACGAATGATGCGACGTTGGACAATGTGTGTGGAGCCTTTAAACCTCACAAAAAAAGGTTCTGTAACTAACGAAGCTCTAACTTTTTTTTTCCCCAATGACGGCTGTGGCATTGTCACTGTATCGTGCACAGCTGCTGAGACGCAGTATTGATGACACTTGCCACGACGGTGAACTCGGCTTCGACTGTCTGTTTGATGAGGATATGGTACAACCGCGTTCACTTCTCAGGAATCCAGTCCAGAAATCATGCCTTCTGGACAAAAACACTACATATACTCTCAATGTCCTGGAACTTGTTGCTGACATAGATACAGAGCAACGGCTAGATAACCCACTTGTATTTGTTCGTGCACAAGCCGTCACGCACAAACCGTCTGGTAATAAGGACACTAATTCCCAGAGTGGATAATTAAGTGAGGAGGTGATACTGGTGATAATATCCTAAACTTTTATTGTTCACAGATGGCAGCACCTAACCCGGTGCTGTGGTTACTTTTTCGATTTCAGAATATATTCGGAGATGTGTCTTCAAGATGTGGATGATGCAATAACTATTAAACAAAAATAATATCGTGCTAACCCAGCTATGGCCAAATTTTTACAAGTTGAGATTCGCCGCTGCTCGAAAACGATCTCACAAAAATTAGTAATAGTCGTTAGGCACCACCTGTATTTGTGCTCCTAAGCCACACAAGATGAACACTTTAACTAGGCTTCATGGATATCCATTACCTAGGATAGATGACCTTGTGGGTTATGCAAAGCATATGTTTAAGTTTGATCTGTTAGAAAAGCTTCTATCAAGTGCCTTTGACGGATAACGCGAAATAAATTTCTGAATTTACTACGAGAGGAGATATATTCAGTCTTGAGCACTTCGAGGTTTACCTAGGGACGTTGTTTCATAACACCTACTAAGATTAACCCCCTCCCCCTCCTTCCTAACACTCATACATAGTATGAAAAATAAAAATGCTCACCTATGCGCTGGGCTCTGTTTATCCAACTGCTTATTCTTGACATCCGTTACATAAGGGAAGAACAAAACATTATCGCTGATACACATCTCAGGTCGCATGTGAGGAGATATGATAATTAAGATGATATAAACATAATACTTTCCACCAAGACACTTAATTTTGGCAAATATTAAATTTTATGGTGTAGGGGCCAAGACTGTTCAACAGCCTCCCACCAGCCATAAGGGTTGTCTTCAAGAGGGAGCTGGACAGATACCTAAAGTCAGTGCCAGATCAGCCGGGCTGTGGTTCATACTCTTGGAAACCAAGAGTTGTAATGCATATTTTATATTTAAAGGATTCACTGTCTTTTCGGAGTCTTAACTTGCAATATGTCTGATTTTTTGGAGGAGCATCCTGTGGCAGGATTGTATGCCAGGACTATTAATGTACCATTTCTTGCCTGATACACAAAATAGTTAGAATTTTAGGAGCTCTGCCCCCCTTCTGGGCTCCCATTATTTTAAGGCGAGACCAGCGTCTAGTGAAAACAGGGTGTTGTCATGTCACAGGTTAAATTTCAAAACATTCCCATGCATAGAGAGGTACTTGCTCGTGGATTCCTATCAGAAGAGCCTTTCCCAAGTATTCACATACAAATGAAATCAAGGAATTGGCTTTATAATACCGACTATAGGGCATCCACACATGCGAACACCTTCATGATTATTGCCCTGGTTCAGCTTATTTCATAATTCGTTATAGACTGTAAGATCCCTAATGTCAACAAAAATAAACTGACATTCCAAGGCATCACTTCCCCTTTTCACATATGTCCCCACAGACTAAGCCATATATTTCAGACTAAGCCATACCATTGCTAACCTTAATTTGAAATTTTTATTGTTTTTAAGATATCCCTGAAGGGGTACACTTCAAGTGATTGCTTTATATTAATTTATCTTTATATATTTTCCTTCCTCCAAATTTTTTATTTGATTTGATATTAAATATGTGAAGACCAAATTTCCAACGGTGATGTGTGGTTACTAGGGCAAAGGTCATGCAATTATTGGCTGGTGCTTTACTTTGTAATGAAGGGTATATAACCCATTCCAGTATTCTCGGAATTTGTCAGATAACTATAATAAGCTTCCACTGTCTGTCTTCAATCATTCAACACTGATGTATTCTACTTTGATGAGTAAATTCAAGTGTAGATACATATTGCCAATTATGTGCAAAGCAGTGTGCAGTTTTTTCTCTGTTATATCACGTTAAATGTACTTGGGAATACATATTGTGTATAACCTCAGTCATTAATAGCAGATGCATCTTACAGACGAGATAGTCTAAAAAAATTTGTGTAGGTAAAAATTTGTCAGTATACTAACATATTTAAAGAAAATGAAATCGTTGAAATTAATTTGATAACTAGAGAATGCCTGCTTTTATCGGTCTCAAACTTTGGGCATTAGTGTGTGTTTTCTGAATACAAGGTCCGCATTGTTGCTGGGTTCCATGAGTCTCAATCTGCTATTTTAAAAAAATGCAAAATTTAATTAATTTCAACAACTAAATAAAGCTTCTTCAGATAGATTTCAAACTTTCAATGCTGATTCATTCAATAACAAACATATAGGTCAGACTGTGTCGGTGGAAATTTAACTCTACTGACATTGTTTAAAAGCCTGGAATTATTGGATTCCGAGCAACAACTGAAAAATACTTTTTTTTCATAGACTTTTAGGATATAAGCAATGGCTGCCCTTTATTAAAAAAAAGTTTGGCAATAACTTTGAGCTGCGTAAATTTTTATTTGCCATTTTTATATCGGGTTCAAACCCTCAGTGCTGGTAGTACGTGAAGCTCTGAAGGATTTGAATCTCCGCAGAATACAGCAAGAGCTGTGAGCATAGCGACCCGTCCCTCTCTTGTAAGACTCAGGTATCCTGTATAAATACAAATCCTCCAGCGTTTAACGCATACAAACATTCTTATTAATGCTGTTGAATCTTAATGATTTTCTATACTGAATCTGGAATGTAAATGTGTATTGAAGAAATTGTTCGAAATTCAACTTTCTTTGAAAAGCAAAGTTCTTATAGTATTGTAAAGAATTTTGAATGTATTATAACATAAAAGGAAACTGAGAAATATTGAAAACTCTTGTTTTTAGAGTTTTTTAAAAGCTTTACGTGTTTAATGAGCACTATAGTTTCCCATTTTTGATACATTCTCAGCAACATTTTTATTTTCATTCTACGACTTTTTCACTCATAACTCAAGATCTATTTCAAAATTTCAACGTTAGTGTACTTTAACCTCTGCTTACCCACTCGTTATTGTATCATAGAGGCAGAAATTTGACATAGCAACACCATCACCTTTCAGTGTTTTGTGATTGTAATTTACCTTGAATGTTGCAACAAAATTATTCTCCCATTCATCACTAGGACGAAGTCTGTTGACAATATCTTAGTCAATGTACTTAGGCACTTCAAGCTTCAACACTTCAACCTGCAACACTTCAACCTGCAACACTTCAACCTGCAACACTTCAACCTGCAACACTTCAACCTGCAACACTTCAACCTGCAACACTTCAACCTGCAACACTTCAACCTGCAACACTTCAACCTGCAACACTTCAACCTGCAACACTTCAACCTGCAACACTTCAACCTGCAACACTTCAACCTGCAACACTTCAACCTGCAACACTTCAACCTGCAACACTTCAACCTGCAACACTTCAACCTGCAACACTTCAACCTGCAACACTTCAACCTGCAACACTTCAACCTGCAACACTTCAACCTGCAACACTTCAACCTGCAACACTTCAACCTGCAACACTTCAACCTGCAACACTTCAACCTGCAACACTTCAACCTGCAACACTTCAACCTGCAACACTTCAACCTGCAACACTTCAACCTGCAACACTTCAACCTGCAACACTTCAACCTGCAACACTTCAACCTGCAACACTTCAACCTGCAACACTTCAACCTGCAACACTTCAACCTGCAACACTTCAACCTGCAACACTTCAACCTGCAACACTTCAACCTGCAACACTTCAACCTGCAACACTTCAACCTGCAACACTTCAACTGCAACACTTCAACCTGCAACACTTCAACCTGCAACACTTCAACCTGCAACACTTCAACCTGCAACACTTCAACCTGCAACACTTCAAAGAACAGCTAAATCAGGAAGAGCCTTTTATTCAATTCATCTGAGAAGAAGAGGTTAATGAAGACTGCTTATCTGATGGAGTCTGAGATGTAAGCTGGGTTGTGAAGTCTGGGTTGTGAAGTCTGGGGAAGTTGGTGTGAAGTCTGGGTTGTGAAGTCTGGGTGTGTGAAGTCTGGGTTGTAAGTCTGGTTGTAAGTCTGGGTGTGAGTCTGGGTGTGAAGTCTGGGTGTGAGTCTGGGGTGTGAAGTCTGGGTTGTGAAGTCTGGGTTGTGAAGTCTGGGTTGTGAAGTCTGGGGTGTGAAGTCTGGGTTGTGAAGTCTGGGTTGTGAAGTCTGGGTTGTGAAGTCTGGGTTGTGAAGTCTGGGTTGTGAAGTCTGGGTTGTGAAGTCTGGGTTGTCAAGTCTGGGTTGTCAAGTCTGGGTTGTCAAGTCTGGGTAAGGTAGAGTTAGTGAGCTGCCAGATGTTGTATCACTGAATATGGAGGTGAAAGTAGATTACAGAAAAGTCAAACTTCCAAAGATCTTGAAGAATCTTTCTGAGAATACATTGTAGAGTGGATGTATATATATTTATGAGGAGAAGGTGAAACGTTGAGAGGAGAGATATATGAGAAGATAAGTGAAAGAACTTTCAAGGGATTCTGAAGGAATTATTTTTTCGTTATGTTCGGACTGATTTTCCGCAGATTTATGGCATAATTTTTTTTTTCACTCTGCTTATTCGGCAGAAATGACCCCTTTAATTTTTAGGCCAAACTCGCCTAGAATATATCTTGGAACTGTATGGTAAAATACATGCACTTGGAGAAATATTTTATAATTTCTTCATGAACGCACAGAGTTCCTATATTGGGTGAGAAATCTTGGTAGTGTATATAATGTTTATATATGTATAGTTGCTGGAAATTCAAAAGTTTACTGTAACGCCTTCTGAAAATTGAAAACCGTGTTGAAATTGTAAAAATTCTCTGAAAAAATGTAAAGATTCCTAAATATATAAGGTCTTCCATCGAAAATAATGTGAACGAATGTTTACCTTAATTTTGGTCGTAGGTAAAACTTTTTCCAAAAATTATAAAATTTTCCGGAAAGATAATGTACATGTGATATAAAGGTTTACCCTATAAGTTATTCCTTATGAAACCATTACTTCGTAACTACTCCCCATTAATAACAACCGTTTATTGTGAGTCCTTGTTTCTGTTAAAACCTCTAGTTCACTGGTTCTTGCTACTGTTAAAACCTCTAGTTCACTGGTTCTTGCTACTGTTAAAACCTCTAGTTCACTGGTTCTTGCTACTGTTAAAACCTCTAGTTCACTGGTTCTTGCTACTGTTAAAACCTCTAGTTCACTGGTTCTTGCTACTGTTAAAACCTCTAGTTCACTGGTTCTTGCTACTGTTAAAACCTCTAGTTCACTGGTTCTTGCTACTGTTAAAACCTCTAGTTCACTGGTTCTTGCTACTGTTAAAACCTCTAGTTCACTAGTTCTTGCTACTGTTAAAACCTCTAGTTCACTGGTTCTTGCTACTGTTAAAACCTCTAGTTCACTGGTTCTTGCTACTGTTAAAACCTCTAGTTCACTGGTTCTTGCTACTGTTAAAACCTCTAGTTCACTGGTTCTTGCTACTGTTAAAACCTCTAGTTCACTGGTTCTTGCTACTGTTAAAACCTCTAGTTCACTGGTTCTTGCTACTGTTAAAACCTCTAGTTCACTGGTTCTTGCTACTGTTAAAACCTCTAGTTCACTGGTTCTTGCTACTGTTAAAACCTCTAGTTCACTGGTTCTTGCTACTGTTAAAACCTCTAGTTCACTGGTTCTTGCTACTTTTAAAAACATCTAGTTCACTGGTTCTTGCTACTGTTAAAACCTCTAGTTCACTGGTTCTTGCTACTGTTAGAAACATCTAGTTCACTGGTTCTTGCTACTGTTAGAAACATCTAGTTCACTGGTTCTTGCTACTGTTAAAAACATCTAGTTCACTGGTTCTTGCTACTGTTAAAACCTCTAGTTCACTGGTTCTTGCTACTGTTAGAAAAATCTAGTTCACTGGTTCTTGCTACTGTTAAAAACATCTAGTTCACTGGTTCTTGCTACTGTTAAAACCTCTAGTTCACTGGTTCTTGCTACTGTTAGAAACATCTAGTTCACTGGTTCTTGCTACTGTTAAAACCTCTAGTTCACTGGTTCTTGCTACTGTTAAAACCTCTAGTTCACTGGTTCTTTCTACTGTTAAAACCTCTAGTTCACTGGTTCTTGCTACTGTTAAAACCTCTAGTTCACTGGTTCTTTTTACTGTTAAAACCTCTAGTTCACTGGTTCTTGCTACTGTTAGAAACATCTAGTTCACTGGTTCTTGCTACTGTTAAAACCTCTAGTTCACTGGCTCTTGCTACTGTTAAAACCTCTAGTTCACTGGTTCTTGCTACTGTTAGAAACATCTAGTTCACTGGTTCTTTCTACTGTTAGAAACATTTAGTTCACTGGTTCTTGCTACTGTTAAAAACATCTAGTTCACTGGTTCTTGCTACTGTTAAAACCTCTAGTTCACTGGTTCTTGCTACTGTTAGAAACATCTAGTTCACTGGTTCTTGCTACTGTTAGAAACATCTAGTTCACTGGTTCTTGCTACTGTTAAAAACATCTAGTTCACTGGTTCTTGCTACTGTTAGAAACATCTAGTTCACTGGTTCTTGCTACTGTTAAAAACATCTAGTTCACTGGTTCTTGCTACTGTTAAAACCTCTAGTTCACTGGTTCTTGCTACTTTTAAAACCTCTAGTTCACTGGTTCTTGCTACTGTTAGAAACATCTAGTTCACTGGTTCTTGCTACTGTTAGAAATATCTAGTTCACTGGTTCTTGCTACTGTTAAAACCTCTAGTTCACTGGTTCTTGCTACTGTTAAAACCTCTAGTTCACTGGTTCTTTCTACTGTTAGAAACATCTAGTTCACTGGTTCTTGCTACTGTTAAAACCTCTAGTTCACTGGTTCTTGCTACTGTTAGAAACATCTAGTTCACAGCTTCTTGCTACTGTTAAAACCTCTAGTTCACTGGTTCTTTCTACTGTTAGAAACATCTAGTTCACTGGTTCTTGCTACTGTTAAAACCTCTAGTTCACTGGTTCTTGCTACTGTTAGAAACATCTAGTTCACAGCTTCTTGCTACTGTTAAAAACATCTAGTTCACTGGTTCTTGCTATTGTTAAAACCTCTAGTTCACTGGTTCTTGCTACTGTTAGAAACATCTAGTTCACTGGTTCTTGCTACTGTTAGAAACATCTAGTTCACTGGTTCTTGCTACTGTTAAAACATCTAGTTCACTGGTTCTTGCTACTGTTAAAACATCTAGTTCACTGGTTCTTGCTACTGTTAAAACATCTAGTTCACTGGTTCTTGCTACTGTTAGAAACATCTAGTTCACTGGTTCTTGCTACTGTTAGAAACATCTAGTTCACTGGTTCTTGCTACTGTTAAAACCTCTAGTTCACTGGTTCTTGCTACTGTTAGAAACATCTAGGTCACTGGTTCTTGCTACTGTTAAAAACATCTAGTTCACTGGTTCTTGCTACTGTTAGAAACATCTAGTTCACTGGTTCTTGCTACTGTTAAAAACCCTTGTTTAGAAGTTTTCCTACTGAGAAAAAACATTATTAAAATCCTACATTATAATAATATAGGGGTTTAATATATGTAAATGTAAATTTTCCTAAATTAACTAAGTTTTCCTATTGATATCCTTATAAATTAAATTTGGTAATACAGTAGGACCCTCGTATCCGCTGATCCGGTATCCATTGATTCAGTTATCCGCGGTTTACCTCGGCCAGAAAATATTAAGGAGCTTGCAATTTGAGGTATAATTTTTTTGTCATATATCTTCTGATTTTATTCATTTTTTTATTCTTTGAAAAATAGTGCATAAAACATAGTCATATAAAGTTTCACTAAGATTTGGCAGAAAACAGGCATTTACTGACACTGCCAGTGGGTGGTGGTGGGTGGCTGTGGTGGGAGGCGGTGGGAGGCGGTGGTGGGAGGCGGTGGTGGGTGGTTGTGGTGGGAGGTGGTGTATAAATCTGTAGTGGAGGGAAGGCGGGGAAGGGGTCGGTCTAGGAAAGGTTGGAGGGAGGGGGTAAAGGAGGTTTTGTGTGCGAGGGGCTTGGACTTCCAGCAAGCATGCATGAGCATATTTAATAGGAGTGAATGGAGACAAATAGTTTTTAATACTTGACGTGCTGTTGGAGTGGAAGCAAAGTAACATTTATGAAGGGATTCAGGGAAACCGGCAGACCGGACTTGAGTCCTGGAGATGGGAAGTACAGTGTCTGCACTCTGAAGGAGGGATATTAAATGTTGCAGTTTTATAACTGTAGTGTAAGCATGCCTCTGGTAAGACAGTGATGGAGTGAATGATGATGAAAGTTTTTCTTTTTCGGGCCACCCTGCCTTGGTGGGAAGCGGCAGATGTGTTAATAAATAAAATAATTCCCCCACTGCCACACACCATTCCAAGCAGTACCCTCCACCCACACAGCTCTCCCACAGCCACATGCCTTCACCCACACCATCCGCCCATACAATTGACCACCCATGGCCACACGCTCACACCTATACCATTTCCCAACAACCACCATTCGCCCACAACCACCATTCGCCCACAACCACCATTCCCTCGAGGCCACATATTCCCTGTGACCTCACCCATACACTTTACCTGACCTTTCACCCTAACCTGCCATCCACATACCTAATCACTCGTGGTGGGTACCACGCTCATTACCACCACCTGCTTAATCGCTCACCAAGTCACCCATCATCCAGTCACCACCCACACCAGGCCACTGACAAGCACACCTTTCACCCACACCACTTCCCCACAGCTTCAAGCCCACACGGCCCCATACTTTACTCATGCTTTCACTCACCATTCCCCCATAGCTTCCAGCCCCCACAGCCCCACTTCCACACCTTACCCATGTTTTCACAGCCCACACACCCTAACATGCCATCTACACTCCTAGTCATGTAGACACCAGCTACCTTAATTACTGACCACACCAGCTGCGTGCACACTACCACCCACACTGGGCCATCAACACTGCCACCCACACTGGGCCATCAACACTGCCACCCACACTGGGCCATCAACACTGCCACCCACATGGTCATCATCACACCACCTCGTTGCTTCCAGCCTCCATTCCTACATACCGCCAAAACTCAACATCATAGGTATGTATGAAACGAAAAATGACTTGTGTATAGTGTCCGCAACTATCCGCAGGCAGTTATCGGTATCCGCGGTAGGGCTTGGACCGTATCCCCCGCGGTTTCGGGGTCCTACTGTATATGGAATTTTTTAAGACAGTTTGAGATGTGTAACATGGACCTCTGTCCTGAGACAGGGAATATATTTAGTGACGTCTTAATGGCACCAGTGTGAAACCGCTTTTTAGTGGTCAGTGGACAGGAGCTAAACGTGACAGATTCATGTATAGTGTGACTCACTCGGGTACAGGACGCATCCACCGTCTCCATCGGTCCTGTCTGTGCTTCCTGGTGTGCAGGTACAGGTCCCTCGTTCACCCACGTTTTGCAAATTTTACCCATCATTCAGGGATGTAAATATGAATTTAAAAAAAATAAGTATGTTCATGATTATTTTTTATTCATTTAATTTTATTTTTTATTTTACAGAAATGTCTGACCGTCCAATATTGCGAATTTTTGAAGAGGAAACATACAGACAATTCTCATGAGGCTGGTGATGAAGAATAGCAATCTCCTGATAAATTTCACTGCACTAGTGCAACAACGGCACAAAAAATCAATGTGCTTTACATGGACTGGTGATCCCAGTTGCCCTATTCCATTATGCCTCGTCTGTGGCAAATAACTGTGAAATGCAGCAATGTTTCCAGGAAAATTGAAAAGACATTTCACGACAAATCACAGTCATATGAAAATTAACATTGTTGATTATTTTAAAAGGCTACTGGAATCTCAAAATAAACAGAGTACAGCTTTTGTGAATAAAGTCAGTGTCAGTGAAAAGGCTCAAGAAGCAAGTTATTTAGAAGCAGAAATTAATGCATAGAAACGGAATAGTTACACAGTTGGTGAGAACCTAATAATGTTAGTGAGTAAAATTATAGTGGGTAAAATGCTGGGAAAAGATGCAGTACAAGAAATTGAAAATGTTCCACTTTTAAACAGTACAATTAGTCAACGTACTTATAACATGTCACATGACGCTGAAGAGCTTTTGTGATTAACTGGAAAATAACAGTTTTTCTATCCAGGTTTGATGATTCAACAGATCTTACCACTAAAGGTCACGTTGGAGCTTTTGTAAGATTTGTCAGTGAGGGTGAAATTTAAAACTACCCAAGGTCCTTGCTTCAATAACCCTACTAGGCAGACTGTTCCACTCATCAACTACCCTATTTCCAAACCAATACTTTCCTATATCCTTTCTAAATCTAAACTTATCTAATTTGAATCCATTGTTGCGGGTTCTCTCTTGAAGAGATATCCTCAAGACCTTATTTATATCCCCTTTGTTAATACCCATTTTCCACTTGTATACCTCGATCATGTCTCCCCTCATTCTACGTCTTAGAAGGGAATGTAATTTTAGGGTCTTTAATCTTTCTTCATACGGAAGATTTCTAATGCTATGTATTAATTTAGTCATTCTACGCTGAATGTTTTCTAACGAATTAATATCCATTCTGTAATATGGAGACCAGAATTGAGCTGCGTTATCTAAGTGAGGCCTTACTAACGATGTATAAAGCTGTAATATAACCTATGGACTTCTGTTGCTTACACTTCTTGATATAAATCCCAGTAATCTGTTTGCCTTATTACGTACGCTTAGGCATTGCTGTCTTGGTTTAAGGTTGCTGCTTACCATCACCCCCAAGTCCTTTTTGCAATCTGTATGGCTAAGTTCTACGTTATTTAACTTATAAGTGCTTGGGTTATGGACACTCCCAAGCTTCAGAACCTTGCATTTATCTACATTGAACTGCATCTGCCACTTTTCTGACCAGGAATTGAGTCTGTCTAAATCCTCTTGAAGTTTTCTGACATCTACGTTTGAATCAATTATCCTACCTATCTTCGTGTCGTCCGCGAATTTGCTCATATCACTAGTAATTCCCTCATCAAGGTCATTGATATATATTATAAACTACAACGGGCCTAAGACTGATCCCTGTGGAACACCACTTGTTACAGATCCCCACTCGGATTTAACAACATTTATGCACACTCTGCTTCCTATTGGTGAGCCATGACTCGATCCATGACAGCATTATATAAGTCGAGCTGTGTTGTATAGATAATGTGAGTAGTCGTGTGAAGACGTGTCTTGTGTGCTCTCTGTGAATCTGAACAAGATGTCCTCTCTTGAGCTACTCTACCAGCAGATGAAGGAAGAACTGAGGGTAGCTAAGCTTGAGATACAGCGACTGACTGAGGAAAACAAGAGGATTCGTAGTAATCCTCCTGTTGTGAATCCTCAAGCCAAGAAAGGAACCTGGACAGTGGCTGGAATGCATGGGAGAAAGTTAATTAAGGATCAAGAGAACGGGTGGAGAGGTAGAAACAACGAAGACCCAGGAGAATGTTGTGGAAACATCGAACCCATTCTCCATCCTACCCGATGAATGTGAGTCGACTACTAGGATCATCACCACGAACGACACAAAGGAAGGTAAGAACATTGTTCTTGTTGGGGATAGTCAGATTAGGTACATGGATAGTGCCTTCTGCTTGAAAGATAGAAGTAGGAGACAGAGGGTTTGTTTTCCTGGGGCTGGGATGGAGGATATTGTTAGCCGTCTGGACGACATCATGAGAGGTAATGGGAGCAATCCTATTATCTGTCTCAGTGCTGGAGGCAACGATGTTGGCAGATGTAGGAGTGAGGACCTGACTAGCAGGTTTAGGTCAGCAATAGACATAATTAGGAAGAAGGGTGGGAACCCTGTCATATGTGGTATTTTTCCAAGGAGAAGAGTAGGAAATGAATTTCTGTCCAGGGCAATTGGTGTCAATTGCTGGCTGGACAAATACTGTAAGGAAAATGCAGTAACATTCATTGACAACTGGGACCTCTTCTATGGCAGTAATGACATGTATGCCAGGGATGGGGTTCACTTATCCAGGTCTGGGGTGGGGGCACTGGCAACTGCAGTGGAGGGAGCTGTTAGGGCTTAAAATTAGAAAAAGTTAGTGGTATGGGTTTTGGGGGAAAAACAGTTAAATCCCAGTGTAGTAATATTATGAGTTCGAGGGGAACTAGTAATAGGCAGAATAAGGTGGATACTGGAAAGCCAGTGGCACTAGATGACAAGGACAGTAATAGGTATAGTGGAAAAACAGAAATGAGCAGGAAGGGTAAAGAGAAAGGAGGGTCTAAATGTATATTACACCAATAGTCGTAGTGCTAGGAATAAGATGGACGAGTTGAGATTAGTTGCAAGTGGGGGTAATATTGATGTTTTTACAATAACTGAGACATGGTTTAATATGAAAAATCGGGATATGCCTGCTGAATGTCACATCCAGGGTTTTAAATTGTTCCAAGTAGACAGACGTATCGGGAAGGGGGGTGGGGTGGCACTCTATGTCCGTGATCATTTAAATTGTATAAAGTCTGAAATAATACATACAGAGTCTGGGTGTGAAAAATTGATTTTAGGCGTGATATACCGTCCTCCAAACTTAGATAGGGAACAAGGGAGACTACTTTGGGAGGAAATTGTTAAGGCCACAAGGCACGATAACGTAGTAATTCTAGGGGACTTTAACTTTAGTCAAATTGATTGGAATTTCCACAAAGGAGGTGATCAAACAGACCTGAATAATTATAGACCAATATCTAATTTACCATTGCTTTCTAAAATCTTCGAAAAATTAATTCATAGACAAATCTATTCCTACCTCGTCTCACACAATGTACTCAACCTCTGTCAATTTGGATTCAGGACAAACAAGAGCACAAACGATGCTATTATGCATATGTTGGAGGTAATATATACAGCACTTGAGAAGAAAGAAGTCCCACTGGGAATCTTCATTGATCTACGCAAAGCTTATGATACAGTCGACCATGATTTACGGCTCACAAAATTAGCGCACTATGGTATAAGAGGGCACTCACTCAACTACCTAAAGTCATACCTTAGCAACAGAAGCCAATACGTGTACACAAATGGAGCGAACTCTTCCACACAACAAATTACAGTCTGAGTCCCTCAAGGAAGTGTCCTGGGGCCACTCCTATTCCTCATTTACATAAATGACCTACCGAATGCATCACAACTACTCAAACCCATTTTATTTGCAGATGACACAACATATGTCTTCTCTCACCCAAATCCAGTTATACTGGCCAACACTATTAATGCCGAATTACAGAAAATATCAACATGGATGAAGACTAACAAGCTTACTCTCAATACTGACAAGACCTACTTCATACAGTTTGGAAACAGAGCCACAAATGTTCCACTTAACATAACACTCAATGGTACACCCATCACAAGACTCACAGAGGGAAAATTCCTAGGAATCCACCTTGACAGTAGCCTTAAATTCCAAACACATACAACAAATTTCCAAGAAAATCTCGAAGACAGTAGGCATATTATCAAAGATACGCTATTATGTACCACAATCAGCTCTCCTTGCACTATATCATTCACTTATCTACCCGTATCTCACCTATGGAATCTGTGCATGGGGATCAACACCATTAAATCACCTTAGACCACTCATAACACAAAAGGCTGCAGTCAGAATAACAAATTCCCACTCTAGACAGCATACTCCACCAATATTCAAAAGTCTCAAACTACTCACCGTAAAGAACATTCATACTTACTCTTGTGCCTACTACATATATAAAACTTTACACTAATATAAACCCTCCGCTCAAAATTCTCCTCACCAACTTTAATAGGACCCATGACAACAACAAAAGACACAGATCACTTTTTGATATACCCCGTGTTCATATCAACCTATGTAAAAATTCTATGCACATAAAGGGCCCCAGAATCTGGAATTCACTACCAGTAAATATTAAGATAATCTTGTCTGAAAATCAATTTAAGACAACTCAAAAACCACCTACTCACCCAAAACTAAATGATCATACTATAAACTACTCTGAAAAATGCTCATTATTACTTTCCTATACGATAATCTCAATTTTTAATAATATGTTACTATTATGTTACCCCCTACTCAATCAAAACTAAATACTCATATTATAAGTTAATGTCAAAAATGCTCAATGTTATTTTCCTTAAGATAATCTCAATTCCATATTACCATTACTGTAACAATCTAATATCATTATATAATAATTTAAACAGTAAAATTTCATCATATTGTAATTTTGAAAACAATTTTTAACTAGAATAAACTCAATAAATTTCTCTAATATTAAGTACATAGTCTTTAAGTTACTAGAATAAGCTGCCCCTAATGCCATGGCATGTCAGTGGCTCTCCTTGCACTCAATTTACATTGTAACTACCAATACCTATGTAATCTGCAATCTGCAACGAAATAAAATTTACTTTACTTACTACTTTACTTTTTAGAAGTAGTTCAGGATTGTTTTTTGAAGCAGTTTGTGACAGAACCTACAAGGGGAAATAACCTACTTGACTTGGTTCTGGCAAACAAGGAAACCCTAGGTATTAATTTAGAAATTACAGAGGAACTCTGCACAAGCGACCACAAATCAATTACTGTTACAAACCTGGGCCTTTCTAGGGCCTGTTCCGCCCAGGCCAGTAACAATGTAACAAGAACTTAACTTCAAGTTACCAAAGAAATGAAAAGGGATCAATAGGAACGAAATAATCTCTAATTCTTTCTGGTTTTTATTAACTTAATAATCCGTAGAAAGCTTTATATAAAATATTTAAAATGATGTCATCATGAAACAATATTTACAGACGAGTTTATCTTAAGTTCACTTATTAATGAAGGGTGCAACATTCAATCTTCATTCTCATCTATTACACTAAATGGCTTTAAAATTGCAAGACGTTCTATTCACTTAACATATTACTTGACTCTTCACACTGAGTCGAAAAGCATAACACTTATTTATTAATCTATTATCACCGTAATGTATCTAGAGCGTAGACTATTCACACTCTTAATTAATAACCACTTTCAGAGCAATAAATGGAATAGAAATGTTTACGCACTTAAAGAAGTTTTCCAATGAATCTGTTTCCAAGGATATACACACGGTCGTCTTTTAAGACTGTCGCTCAAACTCGTTTCTACTAAATCTAAAGGAAAACTCTAACGTCAGCAATACAGCAAACACACGCTCTCTTACTACGAGCGCCATAAGAGATATTCCAAAGTCTCCACAGTTGCAACACTCTTGATGTGAGCGCCATTAGAGACATATTCCAAAGTCTCCACAACTGCACAACACTCACTCTTGCTGTGAGCGCCATTAGAGACATATTCCAAAGTCTCACTTACTACAGCTCACTCACTTGCTTTGAGCGGCGACAGAGACGAACCACAGCGTCTCACTTACTACAGCGCACTCACTTGCTTTGAGCGGCAACAGAGACGAATCTCAGCGTCTCACTTACTACAGCGCACTCACTTGCTTTGAGCGGCAACAGACGAACCTCAGCGTCTCACTTACTACAGTGCACTCACTTGCTTTGAGCGGCGACAGAGACGAACCACAGCGTCTCACTTACTACAACGCACTCACTTGCTTTGAGCGGCAACAGACGAACACCACTCAAGGTGATGGAGGCTCACACAGGAACCTCACAAAGGTCAGAAGAATAAATCCAAGGTGCTTCTCAGGAAAAGTGAGAGGACAGTTCTCACCATGAAAGTCTCACTGAGGACTGAATGTTCACTGACGGATCATTGACTGATCACTGACTGTTGACTCGATGATGACTGAATGACATCTGACTGATGACCGACAGATCACTGCTTGCTGTCTCGATTACAGAATACTCTCTCGGTCCCTCTGTCTGACTCGCTGAATAGATACTGACTGCTGTGTAGCAGGTGGCCCCCCTCATTGGGTACGATGACGTAGTGAGGCGGGAATTCCTGACCTGTTAACGAGCGGATGGATAGTTAACTATACGTCATATAATACCCTACCTAGATGTACAGGAGACATACCACTTGCCAATATAACGCTTATTCTCATAATAATGATAAAGAGACATTTTCTACTGCCGTATGCTCAAGTATATAATGATGGGTAAGGGTGAGTCCCGTAACAATTACCTTTAACATTGAATGGATATACAATAGTAGGGATAACTCAGTAACGGTTACAGATTTTTGCTTAGCAGATTACAATGGGATTAGAGAACCCTTATCATCTGTGGACTGGGGTAACGAAGAGAGCTATCAATATGACAGTTTTCTTAACACTATACAGGCTGCCCAAAGAACATTTATCCCGTATAAAGAAATTAGATCAAGTAGAAATGACCCAAAATGGATAAATAATAGGCTGAAATATCTTTTAGGACAGAAGAAAGGAATTTATAGGCGCATAAAAAGAGGTGAGGGTCATCTTATAAATCAGTATACTGACATTAAGAGGGATGTTAAAAAGGGGATAAGGAAAGCTAAACGGGACTATGAAATTAAAGTTGCTAGGGATTCAAAAAGTAACCTAAAAAGTTTTTTCCAGGTTTATAGAACAAAAGTTAGAGATAAGATAGGTCCCCTTAAAAATAACTTGGGCATCTTACTGACAAGGCGAATGATATGTGCTCTATTTTTAATCATTATTTTCTCTCGGTTTTCACACAAGAAGACACTAATAATATCCCAGTAATTAATTTTTATATTGTCCCTGAAGAAGATAAATTATGTAATATCACAGTCACTAGCGAAATGGTTATGAAACAAGTAGACCGTCTGAAACAAAATAAATCGCCGGGTCCTGATAAACTTTTTGCAAGGGTTCTTAAGGAATGCAAAATGGAACTCTGTGAACCAATATCTAACATTTTAAATTTATTTCTTCAAACAGGTGTAGTGTCTGATATGTGGAAGATGGCTAATGTAATTCCTATTTTTAAAGGAGGGGACAAGTCACTACCGTCAAATTACCGCCCAATAAGCCTGACCTCAATTGTAGGCAAATTACTAGTCAATTATAGCTGATATTATTAGAAGCCATCTAGATAACCATAATTTGATTAATGATACTCAGCATGGATTCACGAGGGTGCGTTTTTACGAGGATAGTGAGGCTCAGGTTAGAGTATGTAGGCGAGATGGATATTATTTCTCAGTAAAAGTAGGCCTTAGACAAGGATGTGTGATGAAACCATTGTTGTTCAATATATTTATAGATGGAGTTGTAAGAGAAGTGAATGCTCGGGTGTTGGCAAGAGGTGTGGGGTTAAAAGATAAAGAATCTAACACAAAGTGGGAGGTTGGTTGTTGAGTTTGGTAGGGTATGTAAAAGAAGGAAATTAAAGGTGAATATTGGAAAGAGTAAGGTGATGAGGATAAAGAAAAAAATATTTAAAGGAAGATTGGATATCAGATTGGAGGGAGAGAATATGGAGGAGGTGAATGTATACAGATATCTGGAAGTGGATGTGTCAGCAGATGGGTCTATGAAAGATGAGGTGAATCATAGAATTGACGAGGGGAAAAAGTGAGTAGTGCACTGAGGAGTCTGTGGAGACATTATCCATGAAAGCAAAGAGGGGAATGTATGAGAGTATAGTTATACCAACGCTCTTATATGGGTGTGAAGCATGGGTGAGGAAGGGTTACTGAGATGGTTCGGACATGTAGAGAGGATGGAACAAAAATAGAATGACTTCGAGAGTGTATAAATCTGTAGTGGAGGGAAGACGGGGAAGGGGTCGTCCTAGGAAAGGTTGGAGGGAGGGGGTAAAGAAAAGGTTTTGTATGCGAGGGGTTTGGACTTCCAGCAAGCATGAGTGAACGTGTTAGATAGGAGCAAATGGGGACAAATGGTTTTTAGGATTTGACGTGCTGTTGGAGTGTGAGTAAGTTAACTTTTATGACGAAATTCAGGTAAAGCGGCAGGTCGGACTTGAGTCCTGGAGATGGGAAGTACAGTGTCTGCACTCTGAAGGAGGGGTGTTAATACTGCAGTTTAATAACTGTAGTGTAAACGCGCCTCTGGCAAGACAGTAATGGAGTGAATGATGAAAGTTTTTCTTTTTCGGGCCACCCTGCCTTGGTGGGAAACTGCCGATGAGTTAATAAAAAAAAAAACTTAACCTTAAATTATCCCTTATATTTATTTACTAAACATGCCGTAAGATCTACTTGGTAGCTCAGTATACATGTTACACTTAAGTGAAACATACAAGATCATCTCTTTGTTTATGTTACGGTCTCTTGAGCCGTATCAAACAAGAATGGACAAGCTTGAGTACACTGCGGATGTATTGAAAAAAAAACCCGATCTTCATGCACTTAAGAAACAGGTAGATGTGTAAGACACATTTGGGTATCTCTTTGCCGAGACTTATCTCCTGCTCAGCAGGCTTCTTCAGCCGAAATACAGAAGACATTTAAAAAATTCGAGGCTACGGAAGTAGTTGAGAGGTAGATATGAAGTGATAAGTAACTCGGTCTTGGTAAAAGGTACGGAGTTGAGCACTCACCAAGGCTAAGGAAACAACAACCTTAAATTTACGTCTTCAAAGGTTGAGTGAAATGATCAAAGGCAGTATCTGTACTGGGATCAGTGAATGGATCAAAGGCAGTATCTGTACTGGGGTTAGTGAATGGATCAAAGGCAGTATCTGTACTGGGGTTAGTGAATGGATCAAAGGCAGTATCTGTACTGGGGTCAGTGAATGGATCAAAGGCAGTATCTGTACTGGGGTTAGTGAATGGATCAAAGGCAGTATCTGTACTGGGGTCAGTGAATGGATCAAAGGCAGTATCTGTACTGGGGTCAGTGAATGGATCAAAGGCAGTATCTGTAATGGGGTTAGTGAATGGATCAAAGGCAGTATCTGTACTGGGGTCAGTGAATGGATCAAAGGCAGTATCTGTACTGGGGTTAGTGAATGGATCAAAGGCAGTATCTGTACTGGGGTTAGTGAATGGATCAAAGGCAGTATCTGTACTGGGGTCAGTGAATGGATCAAAGGCAGTATCTGTACTGGGGTCAGTGAATGGATCAAAGGCAGTATCTGTACTGGGGTTAGTGAATGGATCAAAGGCAGTATCTGTACTGGGGTCAGTGAATGGATCAAAGGCAGTATCTGTACTGGGGTCAGTGAATGGATCAAAGGCAGTATCTGTACTGGGGTCAGTGAATGGATCAAAGGCAGTATTTGTACTGGGGTCAGTGAATGGATCAAAGGCAGTATCTGTACTGGGGTCAGTGAATGAATCAAAGGCAGTATCTGTACTGGGGTCAGTGAATGGATCAAAGGCAGTATCTGTACTGGGGTTAGTGAATGGATCAAAGGCAGTATCTGTACTGGGGTCAGTGAATGGATCAAAGGCAGTATCTGTACTGGGGTCAGTGAATGGATCAAAGGCAGTATCTGTACTGGGGTCAGTGAATGGATCAAAGGCAGTATCTGTACTGGGGTCAGTGAATGGATCAAAGGCAGTATCTGTACTGGGGTCAGTGAATGGATCAAAGGCAGTATCTGTACTGGGGTCAGTGAATGCATCAAAGGCTGTATATGTACTGGGGTTAGTGAATGGATCAAAGGCAGTATCTGTACTGGGGTCAGTGAATGGATCAAAGGCAGTATCTGTACTGGGGTCAGTGAATGGATCAAAGGCAGTATCTGTACTGGGGTCAGTGAATGAATCAAAGGCAGTATCTGTACTGGGGTCAGTGAATGGATCAAAGGCAGTATCTGTACTGGGGTTAGTGAATGGATCAAAGGCAGTATCTGTACTGGGGTCAGTGAATGGATCAAAGGCAGTATCTGTACTGGGGTCAGTGAATGGATCAAAGGCAGTATCTGTACTGGGGTCAGTGAATGGATCAAAGGCAGTATCTGTACTGGGGTCAGTGAATGGATCAAAGGCAGTATTTGTACTGGGGTCAGTGAATGGATCAAGGGCTGTATCTGTACTGGGGTCAGTGAATGGATCAAAGGCAGTATCTGTACTGGGGTCAGTGAATGGATCAAAGGCAGTATCTGTACTGGGGTCAGTGAATGGATCAAAGGCAGTATCTGTACTGGGGTCAGTGAATGGATCAAAGGCAGTATCTGTACTGGGGTCAGTGAATGGATCAAAGGCAGTATCTGTACTGGGGTTAGTGAATGGATCAAAGGCAGTATCTGTACTGGGGTCAGTGAATGGATCAAAGGCAGTATCTGTACTGGGGTCAGTGAATGCATCAAAGGCAGTATCTATATGGGGGTCGGTGCCAGAAGTGCCGTGCAGGTATAGAGGCAGTCATGCACATCAATCATACATACACTTTATACCTACTGTTATATGAATAATGGCAGCTGGTGTAAGGAGACTTTCCCATACATCTTTCCGCGTCTGTGAATAAACCCGGGTACCTTTGGTTGTCAACAAAGCACTCACTATTAATAATAATAATAATATCTTCCTTTTCTACAAGTACATGTACAAGGTATACAGGTCTAGCTGACATCAATGACATACTACTATATAGAAAGCCGCTTGTTATGCAGAGCATTTCGGGCAAATTAGGTCAGTTTTGTCCCAGGATGCGACCCACACCAGTCGATTAACACCTAGCTACCCATTTTACTGATGGGTGAACATGGACAGCAGGTGTCTTATGGAAACACGTTCCTAATGTTTTCCAGCCGTACCGGAGGAGATTCGAACTCCGGACCTCAGTGTGCGAGCTGAGTGCACTAGCCATCAGAGTATTTTAAGAGGACAGCTCGACAATAACTAGTGATGACGAGTCTGTACCTGTCTTTTCCAGAGCTCACTGTTAATTTTTCAGAACGCATCAAACACCACACACAATATTGATCATTAAGGCCTCACCCCCCAAAAAAAAAAAAAAAAAAAAAAAAACAGTCAGGTTACATTAAATAAGCCGAGACTTAACTGTGAGCAACGTGTCGTAACGCTAAAAAAAAAAAAAACAGAGTTAAAACAGATTAAACAAAAATTAAAAGAACTCGTATATAAGAAAAATAAAGTGCAATGATATTTTGATTTAGAATTTACCCGGAGAAAATAAAGATATAGTTAAGTGACTGTGTGAACTCAGAATTCAGTTCTGACTTTTTTTTATTTTACTTTCAGATATTTTAAAATACTTTACATTTTTCAGTGAAATAAATTAGAATGTTTCGAATGTATGTAACTTTAAAAAGAGTCATTGTTATCTTTTAAAAAAAATGACTTGCCTGCATTAATTAAAACTTAAAATACAAGAGGTTCATAAACACACACACGAACACACACACACACACACACATACACACACACACGTACACCATATACGTCAGGCCCATACTGGAGTATGCAGCACCAGTTTGGAACCCACACCTGGTCAAGCACGTCAAGAAATTAGAGAAAGTGCAAAGGTTTGCAACAAGACTAGTCCCAGAGCTAAGGGGAATGTCCTACGAAGAAAGGTTAAGGGAAATCTGCCTGACGACACTAGAGGACAGAAGGGTTAGGGGAGACATGATAACGACATATAAAATACTGCGAGGAATAGATAAGGTGGAAAGAGACAAGATGTTCCAGAGAGGGGACACAGAAACAAGGGGTCACAGTTGGAAGTTGAAGACTCCTATGAGTCAAAGGGATGTTAGGAAGTATTTCTTCAGTCATAGAGTTGTCAGGAAGTGGAATAGCCTAGAAAGCGACAGAGTGGAGGCAGGAACCATACATAGTTTTAAGACGAGGTTTGATAAAGCTCATGGAGCAGGGAGAGAGAGGACCTAGTAGCAATCAGTGAAGAGGCGGGGCCAGGAGCTATGAATCGACCCCTGCAACCACAAATAGGTGAGTACAAATATGTGAGTACACACACCTTAGAGAGGGAGCAGAGACGCTGTGTGCCACTAACCACAATTTTCAACACATCCCTTGAAACTGGGCAGCTACCTGAGGTATGGAAGAAGGCAAATGTAGTTCCCATTTTTAATAAAGGAGACAGAAACGAGGCACTAAACTATAGACCAGTGTCACTGACGTGTATAGTATGCAGTGTCATGGAGAAGATTATCAGGAGGAGAGTAGTGGAGCACCTGGAACGGAACAAGTTTATAAACGACAGTCAGCACGGATTCATGGAAGGCAAATCCTGTGTCACAAAACTGGAGTTTTATGACAAGGTAACAGAATAAGACACGAGAGAGAGGGGTGGGTTGACTGCATTTTTTTGGACTGCAAGAAGGCCTTCCACACAGTTTCTCACAAGAGATTAGCGCAGAAGCTAGAGGATCAGGCACGTATAACAGGAAGGGCACTGCAATGGATCAGAGAATACCTGACATGGAGGCAGCACCGAGTCATGGTACGTAATGAGGTATCACAGTGGGCGCCTGTGACGAGCGGGGTGCCACAGGGGTCAGTCCTAGAACCAGTGCTGTTTTTGGTATATGTGAATGACATGATGGAAGGGATAGAATTGAAGTGTCTCTGTTTGCAGATGATGTGAAGTTAATGAGGAGAATTAAATCAGATGAGGATCAGGCAGGACTACAAAGAGACCTGGACAGGCTGGACACGTGGTCCAGCAACTGGCTACTAGAATTTAACCCCGCCAAATGCAAAGTCATGAAGATCGGGAAAGGGCAAAGAAGACCGCAGACAGAGTATAGGCTACGTGACCAAAGACTGCAAACCTCACTCAAGGAGAAAGATCTTGAGGCGAGTATAATACCGAGCACGTCTCCGGAAGCACACATCAACCAGATAACTGCTGCAGCATATGGGCACCTGAGAAACCTGAGAATAGCTTTCCAATACCTCAGTAAGGAATCGTTCAAGACACTGTACACCGTGTAAGTCAGGCCCATACTGGAGTATGCCGCACCAGTTTGGAACCCACACCTGGTCAAGCACATCAAGAAATTAGAGAAAGTGCTGCCAGGCAGCCACTCAGGCCTACCATACACAACCATAAAATACCATATACCCCATACCACAATATCCAGTCTAGACCAGTGTGAGGAACTCAGTAAGACCAGTAAATTAAAATATATATGAGTGATCAGAGAGGAATAAATCTGGAAAGAGTTATACAGTGAACAAAACGAATTAAATACAAATTATAGCCATAATATAGTATAATGTGTAGTAAGTCTCTATAATCAGTACATCCCACATACCCATGCATTGACCTCATGCCACCCACACCTGAGTGTAGAGCAGAAAAGTAAAATGAAAATCAAGTTCTTGTGGTACCCAGTTGCAAATAGGATACAGGCAGGATGGCAGTACAGTATACCTGTGGGACATGTGAAAAGGCTCTTGGGAAAAAAAACAGAATCACATGCAGCCTTTGCTTTTCAAAACATTATGTCACATGTTAAAGAATTAACACAGCAACCAAAAATGACATCTATCTAGACAGGTGTTTCTGGATCTGCAACAAGGATGTGGAACTATGGACAGATATCAGGAAAGCACTCAGGAGGTTAATAAACAATAAGCATGAAAAAAAGAGGAACTATTGAATAGTCTACCCGGTATAAATAGAGCATGGGAAGATAGGAGAGGAGTAAAGTTTAACACACACAATGCCCAGTCTACAACAATTGACCCAAAAATAAACAGTCACCCACTGGAAAAAAACACAGGAGACAAAAAAATCAGCTAGCTCAGTCCCCAGCCCTAGGGCCGACCCAAACCTAGCCCCTAGCCATAGTAAAAATCCGGATTTGGTTAAAGACTCCTCCACAGCCACCACAGCCATAGCCTCTAGTACAGATGTAGTAGAGGAGTCCACTTCCGGGGTAGACTCTTCTACAGCCATAGCCTCTAGTACAGATATAGTAGGAGAGTCCTCTTCTAGGGAAAATGTTGGCCCCATGTCAACAGATGGTGGTGTCTCGGGTTTGGCTATGGAGGACTGTAGTGCAGTTCAAGGATCTGCACAGATTAGGAATACACCCAGCACGAACTGTATCCAGCCAAAAACAAAATGGTGCAAATTCTATGTTTGGGGCATTCTTCAATCCTTGAAAAACAATGTTACAATACCAATTGCCCCTCATATCACCTAAAAGGGACCAGGAGGCACACACCCCGTACAACAAACCATAGTAGTTATGGTAGTCATGACAACCCCACCCCAAGTGATTTTTTAGTGGTAGGAAACGAAGAAAGAAGATGGAAAGGGGTAACCAAAAAAGTCCACCACCTTGGAGCCTTGTTGATGCTTGGGAAAAATTCAAAACAATGTTCACTGCCATCCTTGATAATATTGCACCAGTTAAAGAGGTTAGGATTAAACGAAGAACTGAACCCCGGATGACTACTGAGATATTAGATAATATGAAATTCAGAGACCAGTTGATAAAGATTTAAGGCAAACAGACAGGATATTGCAGCGCTAAATGAATTCCAAAGGGTGAGGAACAGAGTGCAGAAGCTTATAAAAGGCGCAAAGGCAAGGCACTATTGCTCAAAAATCGAAGAGTACAAGAAAAACCCTAGAAAGCTCTGGCAACAACTAAAACAGATGGGGTATAGCCATAATCCCGTAGATAGATCTAACATAGTACTAAATGTCGATAACGAGGTATGCCACGAAACAACTAAAGTGGCAAATTGTTTTAATTCATACTACACAACTGTCGCATCAACACTAGTAAGTAAGCTACCAGCTGCATCAAATACCTTTAACACAGACTCTGATAAGTTTAAAACATACTATACCAATAAAGAGGTAACTGCAAACAGTTGTCAACTAGTAAGTGTATCTCATGACAGTGCAAAAAGAACTAAGCAGGTTAAACCCAATTAAGAGCACCGGCCCAGATAACATCCCGTCTAAGTTCCTAAAAGATAGTGCCTCTGAACTGGCAATCCCCTTTGCTCACATAATAAATTTGTCCATCACCACTAATACTGTACCACAGGGGTTCAAGGAGGCCAGAGTTACTCCTATCTTCAAGAAAAATAGTAGGTCTGATGTCAGAAATTATAGGCCTGTTAGTATACTCAGTGTAATATCCAAAATTCTAGAGAGGGCGGTGTACTGTCAAGTAGTTAAGTATCTTAGTGACAACAACATTCTTCATAGTTACCAATCAGGCTTTAGGAGATCTTACTCAACCGACACTTCCCTAATTAATCTGATGGATTACATGAGAACAGAAATCTCTATAGGGAACCTCATAGGAATGGTAACTTTAGACTTGCATAGGCCTTCGATACTGTCAACCACAATTTATTATGTAAGAAGCTTCAATCTATCAGCATAGGCTCCAAAGACTGGTTTAATTCCTATCTTAGCAACAGGAAACAAATTGTCAAAATCAACAAAACAGAATCAGAACCACTGCCGATAGCATGTGGAGTTCCCCAAGGTAGAATTCTGGGTCCCTTATTATTCCTGTGTTATATAAATGACATGCCCATCAGTGTCAAGTGCAAACTCCTACTGTATGCGGATGACAGTGCTCTGTTAGTGTCAGGTAAAGACCCACAAGATATAGCTAATGTATTAACACTGGAACTGGAGTCCTGCAGCAAATGGCTTGTAGACAACAAACTATCGTTACACCTCGGGAAAACAGAATCCATACTCTTTGGCACGAAATATAAACTGAGAAGGGTAAATAATTTTAATATCCGGTGTAATGGGGAATCCATCACTTCAGTTTCCTCAGTAAAATATCTGGGAATCCCCTTTGACCCATGCATGTCAGGAGAATTGATAGGAAACAGTGTAGTAAAGAAAGCGAATGCCAGACTGAAGTTTCTCTACAGGTTAGGTTAGGTAAGGTTCGTCAGGAAACAGGACAAGTGTTTCCTGACGCGGGTCTTATACAGATGATGACCCGCCGTTGGCGCTTTTGGTCATCTGACCGAGGCCTACCGCTGGCTTACCGGTCCACCCCTTTAAAAATTAGTTATATTTATAACCATACAGACAAGCACAGTTTCTACCTACCGAGGGTCGCGAGCCTCAGTAGGTAGACACTGTGTTTGTCTGTATGGTTATAAATATAACTTTTGGTCATCTGACTGAGGCCTTCCGCTGGTTTACCGGTCCACCCCTTTATGGTACTCTGCCTTGACAAAAAAACTGAAAGTTAAGCTGCAAAGCAGTTGCTAAGAACTATAGACCAATAGCTTTAACGTGCCATATCATGAAAATCTTTGTAAGAGTTCTAAGAAGCAGAATAGCAAAGCACCTGGACTCCCAAAAATTGCACAACCCAGAGCAACATGGTTTCAGAGCATGTCGCTCCTGCCTCTCGCAACTCCAAGACCACTATGGTATGGTCTTAGATGCACTGGAAAACAAACAGAATGCAGATGTAGTATACACAGATTTTTTTCAAAAGCCTTTGACAAGTGCGATCATGGTGTAATAGCAAACAAAATGCGTGCTAAAGAGATAACTGGCAAAGTAGGCAGATGGATCTTCAACTTTCTAACCACTCGAACACAAAGAGTAGTGGTAAACAGAGTTAAATTGAATGCTGCCATAGTGAAGAGCTCTGTTCCACAAGGCATAGTACTCGCACCTATGCTGCTCCTCATTCTCATATCAGACATAGACAGAGATGTAAACCATAGCACTGTATCATCCTTTGCAGATGATACTAGGATCTGCATGAGAGAGTCATCCATTGAGGACACAGCAAATCTCCAAGAAGATATAAACCAAGTTTTCCAGTGGGCAACAGAGAACAATATGATGTTCAATGAAGACAAATTCCAACTACTACGTTATGGAAAACTGGAGGAAATAATAGCTAGGACTGAGTATATTACAAACTCTAAGCACAAAATAGAGCGGAAAAGTAATGTGAAGACCTCACCTTCAAGGACCACAACGATGCCAATATCGAGGAAACTGATAGGATGGATAATGAGAACATTCAAGACAAGAGATGCTAAGCCAATGATGATCCTTTTTAAATCACTTGTTCTCTCTAGGCTAGAATACTGTTGTACATTAACATCTCCATTCAAGGCAGGTGAAATTGCACATCTAGAGAATGTATAGAGAACCTTTACTGCACGTATAAGTTCCATCAAACACCTTAACTACTGGGAACGCCTGGAAGCACTAGACTTATATTCACTGGAGCGCAGGCGAGAGAGATACTTCATAATCTACACCTGGAAGATTCTGGAAGGACTGGTCCCTAATATGCATACAGAAATCATTCCACACGAAAGCAAAAGACTTGCCAGGCGGTGCAACGTACCCCCAGTGAAAGGTAGGGGCGCCACTGGTACACTAAGAGAAAACACAATAAGTGTCCAGGGCCCAAAACTGTTCAACAGCCTCCCACCAGCCATAAGGGGCATTACCAGTAGACCCCTGGTTGTCTTCAAGAGGGAGCTGGACAGATACCTAAAGTCAGTGCCAGATCAGCCGGGCTGTGGTTCGTACATTGGACTACGTGCAGCCAGCAGTAACAGCCTCGTTGATCAGGCCCTGATCCACCAGGAGGCATAGTCATAGACCGGGCCGCGGGGACGTTGATACCCGGAATTCCCTCCAGGTAGACTCCAGGTAGGTAGAAGGCTAGTTCCAGAGCTAAGGGGAATGTCCTACGAAGAATGGTTAAGGGAAATCGGCCTGACGACACTGGAGGACAGGAGGGTTAGGAGAGACAAGATAACGACATACAAAATATTGCGACGAATAGATAAGGTGGACAGAGACAGGATGTAAAAGAGATGGGACACAGAAACAAGGGGTTACAATTGGAAGTTGAAGACTCCTATGAGTCAAAGGGATGTTATGAAGTATTTCTTCAATCACAGAGTTGTCAGGAAGTGGAATAGTCTGGAAAGTGAGGTATGATAAAGCTCATTGAGCAGGGAGAGAGAGGACCTAGTAGCGATCAGTGAAGAGGCGGGGCCTGGAGCTGAGTCTCGATCCCTGCAATCACAAATAAGTGAGTACAAATAGGTTAGTACACACACACACACAAACACACACACACCACAGAACAGCAGGAGGCCAAGGCAAAAGTATGATGAGAGTAATAGAGCGATGGTTGACACTGACTAAAGTGGCCAGAAGGCCTCATGCGGGGAAGGAAGGTAGGGAGCTCACAAGAAACGACCAAGAGGTATGTGAGGAGCTCAACATGAAATTTAAAGAAGTATTTACAGTGGAGACAGAAAGGACTCCGGGAAGTCAGAATAGGGAGGTACACCAACAATGGATATACCAACAGGTGCTGGATGAAATACACACAACTAAGGAGGAGGTGAAGAAGCTGCTACATGAACTTGATACCTCAAAGGCGGTGGGACCGGACATCTGTCCGTGGGTCCTTAGAGAGGGAGCAGAGACACTGTGTGTACCACTAACAACAATCTTCAACACATCCATTGAAACTGGGCAACTACCTGAGGTGTGGAAGATAGTAAATGTAGTCCCAATTTTTAAGAAAGGAGACAGACATAAGGGATTAAACTAAACACCTGTGTCACTGACGTGTATAGTTTGCAAAGTCACGGAGAAGATTATCATGAGGAGAGTGGTGGAGCACCTATAAAGGAACAAGCTTATAAATGACAACCAGCACGGTTTCAGGGAAGGGAAATCCTGTGTCACAAACCTACTGGAGTTTTATGACAAGGTAACAGAATTAAAACAAGAGAGAGCAGGGTGGGTAGAATGCATTTTCTTGAACTGCATGAAGGCCTTCGAACCAATTCCTCACAAGAGATTAGTGCAAAAATTAGAGGATCAGGCATGTATAACAGGAATGGAACTGCAATAGATCAGAGAATACCTGACAAGGAGACAACAACGAGTCATGGTGCGTGATGAGCTGGGGTTCCACAGGGGTCATGTCCTAGGACCAGTGCTGTTTCTGGTATAAGTGAATGACATGACGGTAGGGATAGATTCAGAAGGGTTCCTGTTTTCAGACTATATGAAGCTTATGAGGAGAATTTGATTAGATGAGGATCAGGCCGGACTACAAAGCAATGTGGATGGGCAGCAAGCTTTGTCCAGCAACTGGTCCCCACCAAGTGCAAAGTCAGGAAGACTGGGAAAAAGCAAAGTATGTTAGGTAAAAGAACACAAGTACAACTAATGTGACATTTTATTGTGGCAACGTTTCGCTCTCCAGGAGCTTTATCAAGCCGTTACAAGCAATACATTTACACAGAGGGTATATATAGGCTTCAAAGTGTAGTGTAACATGGCAAACGCCAGTTGTCCAGCCTCCAACAACTAGTAGGGCCATCTTCACTGAGCAGCAGCCTCGTCCAGATCAGGCTACAGCATCACGGAATCCAGGGCCATTTTCCCTGCCTGCTCCTGATACTTCTGCTCAAACTCCCACTCCACAACACCAGGCTCCAGGCTGCACGAACAGACTACCTCAAGCGCAACTAATGTGACATTTTACCGAGGCAACGTTTCGCTCTCCAGGAGCCTTGTCAAACCGTTACAAAGCCTCCTGGAGAGCGAAACGTTACCTCAATAAAATGTCACATTAGTTGCATGTGTCCATTTACCTAACATTTTGTAGGTAATTCTATCATTATTGCCATTGAAGATTACTGTAGCTCAAGGTAACAGAGCAAGATACGAGTATGCCGTATTACTCCTGTGCCTTCAGATGACAATCACATCGTTCACGGAGGTCATATGCAATATGCTCTATTTTTAATAGCTATTTCCTCTCGGTTTTCACACAGGAAGACATTAACAATATTCCAGTAATTAATATTTTTAGTGGGTCTGAAGAAAATAAATTATGTAATATCACAGTCAATAGGGATATGGTAATCAAAGAGGTTGACCGATTACAGCAAAATAAATTCCCGAGCCCTGATAACCTTTTTTTTTTCAAGGGTTCTTAAGGAGTGCAAAATAGAACTTTGTAAACCATTAACTGACATTTTTAATATATCTGTTCAAACAGGTGTAGTGTTTGATATGTGGAATATGGCTATATAACTCCTATTTTTAAAGAAGGGAATAAATCGTTACCGTCAAATTACAGAACAAAAAGCCTGACATCTATTGTAGGCAAATTACTAGAGTCAATTACTTCTGATATTATAAGAAGCCATTTTGATAAGCATAATTTGATCAACGATACTCAACATGGATTCACGGGGGCCCATTACTGACTTTTTTCAGCAAAGCTTTTTATGCAGTTGATCATAATAAACAATGCAATATTATTTACTTGGATTTTAGTAAAACTTTCGACAGAGTACCGCACAAAAGATTGTTAAAGAAAGTGGCAGCTCATGGTATTGAGGGAAAAGCCCTGTCATTGATCGAGGCGTGACTCACCAACAGGAAGGAGAGTCTGTATAAATGAGGTGAAATGTGAATGGGGATCAGTCACAGGTGTCATTCAACAAGGATCAGTTTTAGGCCCGTTGTTGTTCATAATATACATTAATAACCTTGCCGAGGGAATAACTAGTGATATGAACAAATTCAATGATGATACAAAAATAGGCAGGATTATTAATTCGGAAGAAAATGCCACCGTACTTCAGGGGGATTTAGACAAGATCCTGTCATGGTCTGAAAAGTGGCAGATGCTGTTCAGTGTAGATAAATACAAAGTTCTTAAGCTCGGGAATGTAAATAACCCCAGCATTAATAAACTAGATAATATAAAACCAGGAAAAAAATGATAAAAAGACTTGTGATTTATGGTAAGAAAAAACATGAAGCCAAGACAGCAATGCTTAAGCACACCTTATAAGGTGTAGATGAATGGTTCAGAGAACCGACAAGTTATAAATTAGACACATATGCAACATTTGGGTATCTTTATTGAGGAAACGTTTCGCCACACAGTGGCTTCATCAGTCCAATACAAAGTAGAAAGGTGTAAGGAGAGGAGGAGTTTGAGGTAATCAGTCCCTCGGCCTGGAGTCGATGTGTTCAGTCCATCAATCTTGTAGAAAGTACTGCATATGTCCGTAGAGGTGGCTTATACACCTTATAAGGCAAAAATATTACCAGGATTTATGTCAAGAAGTATAAGCAACAAGAGTCCAAAGGTCTACACATCATTAGTAAAGCCTCACTTAGATTATGCAGCTCAGTTCTGGTCTCCATATTATAGAAAGAATTTTAAACTCGCTAGAAAACATTCAGAGAAGAATGGCAAAATCATCCATTGTATAAGAAATCTTTCATACGGAAAAAGATTGAAATCCCTGATATTACATTCTCTTGTAATACAATGAATGAGAAGATGGGAATAAACAAAGTAGAAATAAATAAGATCCTGAGGATATCCCTTCAATAATTTGAAATAATGCTTTCAAATTGGGTAAGTATTGGTTTCGAAATAGAGTAGTCGATGAGTCGAACCTAGTAGGGTTACTGTCGCTGAAACCTTGGGTAGGTTGGATAAATACATACGTTATATGGATTGGATTTGAATGGGACTTGCACATGATTTAATAAGGTTATCAAGCTTATTCCTTGGGTAGCATTGAAAATGGGTTAGTGGGTTTAGGTTTGAGAAAGACCTGCCTAGACTGAGTCATTAGGCCTGCTGCAGTGTTCCTCCTTTCTTATGTTATGTTAACTATCGTGAAGATTTTCTTGAATAGTGTTTGGGGTATGGAATATATGCATGATGGATAAAACAGAGTCAATGCATTCATTAGCAAATGTACCCCGACCACCCAACTCAGAGCCCTGAGACATTTATGAGGAGCCTGATGGCCTCAGCTCACTGCAGTCCATAAAATTTTGTTGCAGAGGAACGCACAGGACCACAGCAAGTTCCTGATCATGGCCACAGAACAGCTGAATTAGACCAATGTCTTCTTCACAGGTAAGGACATCATAGTTATCAACCTCACATTCTCAAAGACATCTTCGAAATCCTCAGACGGGTCATCTTAATGGAAATAAATGGTATAAAATACCGACACAATGGAAAAATAAACACATAAGCAGTATAATGTGATCCTTTATTGACAACGTTTCGCCCACGCAGTGGGCTTTATCGAGTCACAGACAGATCTACCTGGAAAATGAGCAACATAGAGATATATATAGGGTACAGTCAGGTGGAGAATGCTGGGTCAGATGGAGAAAGCTGCATGTGAGTCTTAAAAGTAGTGTGAAAACATAGTGTGACTTAAAGGACCTGCAGTGTACCATTCTTGAGTTCTAGGTGGGATAGCGTTGAAGAAGTTTCTTGGCAATAGGTTCAGCTATGTTGTAGAAGCCGTTGTTCTGGTTAAAGTTGTTGGACATACAGATGAGTGATGATTCTAGGATTCTTCGGTATTGCGTGTTGTCTTCTCTGGCGATGAGTCTTGCGTTTCTGTAGTTGATTAAATGGTTGTGTAAATTTCGGTGTTGAACACAGGCATTTCTTGAGTCGTCAGATCTGCCTGCGTACTGGTGTTCTGAAATGCGTGTTTGTAGGTCTCTGGATGTTTCGCCAACGTATAATTTGACCTGTGTCAGGACGCAGTTTCTGACGAATCAGTTAATCGAAACCTTCATGCTGACCAGAAGATGCATTTTCCAGTTACTGCGCAGCATCCAAGAAAGTGTGCGCCTACGCAGCCTTAACCCATGAAACTCTTTTACAAATTTCTTACGATGTATTAGTCATTGAAGAGTGATGCCGCTCACAATTGTTATATTGTAATCAGAGTAAAATCATAAACTTGAAGGGGAGGGGCATTTAGCGCCTGAGAAATCATTCAAATTCAATTCAAGCGAGAGCATCAAAAGTTCCTCACTAGCATCAAGGCAAAAATAATGCGATAATATAAAATACAACAACACCTTTTCGAAACTCAAAGTGACAAAATGGCATCTACGTACTTCAGCCATCTTCTAAGTAAGATTCCCGATCGTTGAAATTCTGAGGCCGATCATTGGAACCTGTCTTTAATCATATGGAAAAAAAATTGGGGACTGATTTATGTAGCACTGTGCACACGGCTTCCGCGAATGCAAATTGTACCATGAATCTTGCCCAAGGAATATTACACAAGCGTTGAAAATTTGGAGCTGATTGGATAAGGCGTTGTTGACGTAAAGATTAAGGTAAGCAATGTTGAGGAGAATTCTTGGGTGGATTAATGACAGGTTTGTGACTGGATAAAGCCAAGTGTGTGGGAGAAACGACGTCATTAAAGAATTGCATTATACTGTATTTGTCTATTTTTCCCATCGCGTCGGTATTTTATTCCATTTGCCTCCGCGATGCACTGTCGTTAAATAGGAAGAGCTGCATTACTAGCCAACGAGTACCGAAGACAATACACACAACAGAAGAGGTGAAGAAACTACTGACTCGATTAGATACCTCGAAGGCACTGGGGCAAGAAAATCTTTCTCCATGGGTTCTCAGAAAAGGGAGGAGATGCACAGTGTGACTCGCTAGCTAAAATATGCATGTCAGTTGATAAACAGATGATAAACAGTTGATAAACAGGATCCCCTGAACTAAAGGCTAATATCATTTATATTTGTGTCGTTTTATTGCACATTTAATTACACTTTTTCAAAAATGAAAAGTGTAATATCACAAACCTGCTCAGATTCCTTGATAAGGCAACTGCAATGATTATGAGAAGAAAAGGCATTACACACAGTACTACAAAAGAGACTTAGACAAAGGCAAGAAGAGCAGGCAGGAATAACAAGGAAGTTTCTGAAATGGATCTTGTTCCATTGAATACTAACAGGAGAAAACAAAACCGATTATCCAGTGAGATTTCACAAGGATCAGTATTGTGACAAGAACTGTTTTTAGTATATATGGATAAGATGCTAGACGAGAAAGAATCTGAAGTTTCGTGGGCGCAGATGATGTGAAACTAAAGAGAAAGGGAACAGGAGACAAGGCAAGACTATAAATGGACAAGTGTTTTTTTGAGGTGAACCACAGCAAGTGAAAGGTTATGAAAATTGTGAAGAGACATTGAAGCACTGACACAGAGTACAGGCTCGGGAGACTAAGGCTGCAAATCTCATCCATGGAGAAGGACCTCGGGATGAGAATATTACAGTAGCGTACGCATTAATTGGGACAGTGATGAAATAAGACATTTATTTGGAAAATTATTGTTTATTTAAAAAATATTCAGCAATTATATGACAGATAAATGATTTAATATGAGATATGACTACATTTTGACTTTATAAGCATTGCTACACAATTTACATATAATCGACCAATGTTGAACACATTTTGGCAAGTTCTTCGTCGCGGTACCAGGTCCTAATACAGTTGAACAGTCCTGTCTTGTGATACTGCGTTTGGTTGTTACCCATAGATTTTCAGTTGGGTTGAGGTCAGGAGAGTTGCCAGGCCACTTTAGAACGCTTAGTCCACTCTCTTCGAAGAATGTCGGCATTTTTCTGGAAGTGTGGCATAAAGCACGATCCTTCTGGAAAAAGTCTTCTCCATCAGGAAAGTCTCTATCTACAATGAGAAGCAAATGAGTTGCCAAGATTGCCTTGTATTTGTCAATGTTCATCGTTCCTTCAACAAGCCGTCCAAGGCCTTTAGCAGTAAAACTTCCCCAAAACATCTTATTACATGGGTGTTTTGGCGCTAGTTTAATGTGTCCATTCCCAAGAGGTTCGCCTATGCTCCTTCTCACTACCATATAACTTTTCTCTATTCATCTGTCGTCTATCCCTCATGATCGAGTGCCCAACGCAGCCTTTGTTTCTTCCTCCTGGCAGCAGTCAATAATTGTTTCTTTACCAGCTTTCTGGCAGTTCTGCCAATTTCAAGAAGCCTTCGTCGAATAGTTGAAGAATCAACATTTACGCCAGCTGAAGCCACCAAGCCACCGTTGAGTCGTGACAAAAGCTCTCTCTTCACACGCTGAGGGTCCTGGTTCGGTTCACGGCTTGTTATTGTCTGTAAGAAGTGGGGCTCCCTCACCCAGTGTTACTAGTCTTCGGAATAAGCATCTGCAGACTAGATTCACGGGTCTTTTTAAGCTTAGATCAAAGTTGAAACAATGCAGTTATGGCGCGTAGAAGCCGAGTGTAAACACCACATTAATCGACTAAAGTTATGCAGTATTCCAACTAATATATTTATCATGAACAAGATGGATCCTCATGGTTTTGCTGTTGATATGTCTCGTAGTATTGACATTCACCTGAATACTACTGAGATTCTGCCCCAGTCATATCACCTGATGTCTGACCTCACGAGAATTAACCAGCCAAATGGCTAATTGATCGTTTTCAGAGTATATTCAGAAATGTACCTCGGTTATATATGCTTCGCTTTCTCGCTAAGGATGTAAAGATGCTGTTCCAGTTAAACAGTAACCTTAATGTGCTAACGGTCATTAGGTTTCACTCTGTATCCTCGTCCCTGAGTCAGAGTAAACAAGATGCATGTGCACAGTTTAACACAGTGTACAATAATTACTGTAGGTCTGATGGATATCCACTTGCCAGGGTACGCGTCGTCGCTAATCTAGTGAGCATTGAAAAGCATGTTAGGCTGGATCTGTCTGTCTATACTATAAAATTTGGCTTGACTAAGCCTAAAGTAATGACACAATCGTGATGCGAAATGTGTTTATGATCTTTCAATGCTTCATATTATTGTAATAAAAAACCTCTAAACCTACAAGGGTCATACAGTGCAGCAGGGGAGGGAAGGGTGCAGGTGTATTGGGTAGCAAGAGGGAAAGGGATTATTATTAGGTAATGGGGTGTAGTGGGGCAGTGGACAGTGCAGGGGTAGAGGGTAGCAAGAGTTTGAGGTAGAAAGGGCTGTGAGGAGTGCTAGAGGCATCATCATCATCATCATCAGAGTTTGTGTAGTAAATCAGTTGCTGTCAAAAAGTCAATGAGAGAGTCTGGGTTAAAGGAGGGTCCATCAGCAAGAAGGGAAGGTAAAGAAAGGTCAGCAGAGCGGTGACAACATTGGAGGTAAATTCTGCGTGCTCGTTGATAGAGTGGGCAGTCCAACAGGATATGTCGAACAGACACTGGAACCTGACAATGCTCACAGAGAGGGGCAGGGAGCCTCTCCATGAGATACCCGTGAGTAAGACGAGTGTGGCCGATGCGAAGACGGGAGAGAGTAGTCTCCCAACCTCAACATTGGTGACAAGAAGAAGGCCAGAAACCTATACTCAGTTTAATAGAATGTAATTTATTATGTAACAGATCAGACCAACGTTGTTGCCAATGGGTGCGAAGGTGGGTAGAAATTACAGCAAAATAATCCGTGAATGGAACACCTCTAAATGAAACTGGAAGGTCATGTACTGCTGACCGCGCAGCAGTGTCTGTCTGTTCATTGCCCTGTACGTCAACATGACCAGGGACCCAACAAAAAAAAAATAAAAAAAATGGCGTAACCAAAGTTGGATATGAAGAACCAGGGGGTGAGGTGTATCAATTTTTCTTATAGCCTGTTAAGCACTATGGGAGTCTGAAACGACCACAAATGGTGACACAGGCATAGATGCAATACGGATAAGTGCTACGAGAATGGTATACAATTCACCCATAAAAATGCTAGCCGAGGATAATAAATGCCCTCGCACGATCCTGTCCAGAAACACTGCTGCGAATCCGACGCTGTCAGAAGACTTGGAATCATCGGTGTACACTGCGATGGCATGGGAATGAGATCGGAAGTGGTTAAGAAAAAGAGAGCGAGAAGCCTCCGTAGGTAGTTGGGCTTTCACGCATGGCAGTGGGAAAGAACAGACACGATCCATCGTAACTTCCCAAGGAGGTAGGGAAAAGTGAGATGCTACAAGAACATAGAAAGGTGGTAACTGAAGAGAAGACAAGAACAAATGTAGGCCAAGAGAAAAGGGACGGAATAAACAGGGGCGACGAACAAATAAAGAACGTCTACTTATATCAGTGACTATCCTATATATGGAAGGATTGTGGAGGTCATGAGAGCGAATATAACATCGAAGGCAATGAGCATCACGGCGGTCGATCAAGGATGGAATATTCGACTCTGCATAGAGGCTCTCAACTGGTGAAGAGCGAAAAGTGCCGAGGCATAAACGTAATCCCTTGTGAAAGATGGAATTAAGGCTAGAGAGAGTTGCAGGAGAGGCCGCTGAATATATCTGGTCGCCATAATCGAGTTTCGATAAAATTAGGGCTGAATGTAGTCGAAGGAGAGTTCTACGATCAGCCCCTCATAAAAGATGAGCGAGGGTTTTAGGGAGGTTCAGCCGGCTATGACAAGTTGCCTTCAGAAAGGTAATGTGAAGTTTCCAGGACAACCTACGGTCAACCAGAGACGACAGAACGTCTAGTGAAAGTAATTTGGTGAGTTTTAGTACTAGAAAATTTAAACCCATGAGTGGTGGCTCAGTTGGAAACACGGTTGACCGCATGCTGGAGAGAAACTGCAATGAGGTGACAGTCAGCGCCTGCACAAGCAATAGCAGTCATCAATATAGAGCGATGACCAAATATTGGATGGAAGAATATATGCCAGATCAATTATAGCAAGGAGAAAAAGTGTTGTGCTCAAAACACATCCCTGGGGGACACCTTCAGCTTGGAAAAAGTCTGGGGAAAGCATATTATTAACCCGAACATGAAATGTCTTTCAGTTAAGAAGTTCTTAAGAAAAAATGGTAGATTGCCTCGGAGGTCTAAGGAGTGGTCCTAAACCAAGATATTATACCTCCAAGTTGTGTCATATGCCTTCTCAAGGTCAAAAACGATGGCGATAACTGAGTGGTTATTGGCAAAGGCATTACAAACATACGTATCTAAGCGTAGTAAGGGGTCAATGGTAGAACGGCCCTTACGAAAGCCATATTGACTAGTGGAGAGACTGTTGTGTCTCTAAATACCATATCAAACGTCTATATACCAGACGTTCCATCACCTTGCAAACTGCACTGGTAAGAGCGATGGGATGATAGTGGGAGGTATCATATACTGTAGTACCCGGTGTGCGGAAAGGGAGAACAATGACAGATTTCCACAGCTGGGGAAGAACTCCTTCTGGCCAAATAAGATTAAAGAGTCGTAAGAGAACGGCAGCTGGGCCGTCACCACCAAGGACCTCAACGGAATGGGAGAGACCACGGTACCCTTCCCCATACCTAGGAACTAGAGTGCCTGTTGAAAGAATCCCAAAGGCTGAAAATAGGAAGGGGACAGGGAAGGGATGGGGAGGAGGAGGAAAGGGAAAAAGGGGGGATGGGGAGGACGGGATAGGGAAGGGGATTGGGGTTTAATTAGGTTCAGTCTGAGGAGACCAAAAGGTCTAATTCCTCAGACCAAAAGTCTCTTCACCGTGCCAACGAGCCCCCTCCCCCTCCTTGAAGAGGTCAATGCTTCATAACATACGTTACAAATGGGTTGTAGGGAGTGGAAGCATACCTGGATGACCTCAGCATAATCAGTAATACACTGAATCAGCATTTGTGACGTCTGAAAGCTAAATTTGCAAGTGAACATCAGTTTAACTTGATTCTCAAACTGACAAAGACTGAATTTAGGTTCGTGAAACGTATTAAGTGCTTTCTGGATATAGTTGGATTTTACAGACGTTTCTGTGCTAAGGTTTCACGTGTTGCTTATTCTTTAAATTCGTTAAAAAGTCCAAAGTGCAAGATTGTTACGTTGAGACGTACCAGAAAGTTTGAGCTTCAATTCTTCAGAATCCAGATTTTAATACATCTTTCATTGTGGATATAGATACTAGCGAGGTGAGTATAGCTGCTGGGCTTCTTTAGAAATCAGCAAATGGTATGCTGCATCCTGATTGCTTTTATTCTACAAAAAGCAAAGATGCATAAGAAAAATTACAGGACTGTTGAGAATGTCGACACCAAGGCTAGCACCTCGTTCATTCACATTCATTCACAGTATGAAAAGCAAAAATGTAATTTTAATGAACTGGGCTCTGTGTATGCAAGTGTTGCAAGTATAAATATACTAGATTAAAGGAGATAGTAATATCAAGGTAGACACACTATCCAGGTTATAACCTCATGAAGTATTTTTTTATTATTATTGTAAGTCGTAGGGCCATGGCCATCTTTATACAAAAAAAGTTTTACTAAACCCAATAGACCATTAAAACTGTATTAACACTATGTGGCCATTTAACAGTGTGTGTGTAGTTAAATATAAATCAAGACATTCCAGGTAGGTTATATTCTGGGCTCCCAACTACCTTATATTCCGATACTGAGAGTGAAGTATCCAAGAACTCGATTCATTTATGTGTAACCACATAATTTTTTCATTTGAATACATTTTACTTCCTGAAAAATGACACATTATATTTCAGAAAGGATCGTAGTGACAGGATTCAGGAGAGTGGCTCCAGCAAATCCCACCGCATAACACAGACCATCCTGGACTAGTGAAATCCTCGATACCGGCCACATTTCATACAAATTACCATATACACGTAATTTTTATTATACATTACGAACCCCAGGCGCTCCATGCACAATACCAAGGTCAGAACGATTGCTAAATGAGCCTTTCCGAATATGATGATGCAAGCACCGTGCTGTGTTAGCTGTGCCTTGCTCGTGATACACATGATGCTGCATTTTGGCACATAGTGGGGTCCCATACACAGCCGTAACATATCTCCCTTAGTTAATTTGTTGCCAAAACAAGAGTAAATGTAAATATATGGCTTAACTGTTTTAAGCTTGTTTAAATTTATAGGTGCGTTGAGGTATCTGTGGAGACAAAAGACGTTATCCATGGAGGCAAAGAAAGGAATGTATGAAAGTATAGTGGTACCAACACTCTTATATGGGTGTGAAGCATGGGTTGTAAATGCTGCAGCGAGGAGGCGGCTGGAGGCAGTGGAGATGTCCTGTCTAAGGGCAATGTGTGGTGTAAATATTATGCAGAGAATTCGGAGTGTGGAAATTAGGAGGAGGTGTGGATTTACTAAAAGTATTAGTCAGAGGGCTGAAGAGGGGTTGTTGAGGTGGTTTGGTCATTTAGAGAGAATGGATCAAAGTAGAATGACTTGGAGAGTGTATAAATCTGTAGGGAAAGGAAGAAGGGGTAGGGGTCGTCCTCGAAAACGTTGGAGGGAGGGGGTAAAGGAAGTTTTGTGGGCGAGGGGCTTGGGCTTCCAGCAAGCGTGTGTGAGCGTGTTAGATAGGAGTGAATGGAGACGAATGTTTTTTGGGACCTGACGAGCTGTTGGAGTGTGAGCAGGGTAATATTTTGTGAAATGATTCAGGGAAACCGGTTATTATAGATTTAGCCGGACTTGAGTCCTGGAAATGGGAAGTACAATGCCTGCACTTTAAAGGAGGAATCTGGGATAGTGACAGTTCGGAGGGGCTATTCTAAACTGTCATATCTGAGCGCCTCTGCAAAGACAGTGCTGTATAACCCTTGTGGTTTAGCGCTTCTTTTGATTATAATAATAATAATAATAATAATAATAATAATAATCTGCAAAGACAGAGATTATGTATGATTGATGACAAAAGTATTTTCTTTTTGGGGATTTTCTTTCTTTTTGGGTCACCCTGCCTCGGTGGGAGACGGCAGACTTGATGAAAAAAAAAAAAATTAAAACCCACCTAAAAGGCACTTATTTTCTTTCAGGGAAAGCATGTGTGAGGTTGAGGATAGGTAGGTAGTAGGTTCGCCGGTATAATCACCCGGCCCGGGTCTTTTCCAAGAGGTGGCCCGGCCTTGGCTCCCTGTCGTGGGAGTGTCTCAGACCAATGTCTGCCATGGGAGGAGGTACAAGTACCCCCTCATCTTCTGGGACTAGCTGTCCAAATCCTTGTTATCAATTTTACATTATCAATAATTTTTATTTAACAGTTTCTTTTCAAAACTAACATTAATAACTACATAATTTTTTATACTATATCGCTGTTGCAAAATGAGCTATAATGGCAAAGAGGTTTGTAGGGATTTTAACCCATTACGTTGTATAACGTCAAGAGTACACTCATAACACCAGATACCTGTGTTATATCAAGGTCATATAAATTAGTGTTATATCACAGTTATATAAATCAGTGTTATATCAAGGTAATGTCAGTGTTATATAAATCAGGGTTATATCAATCACAGTTATATCAATGTTATGAAAATAAGGGCTACATAAATGTTAAAAAATCAGTGTTATATAAACCAGGGTTACAAAAATCATTGTTATATAAATATTATATATAAATCAGTGTTATATTGTTATATAAATCAATGTTATACCAATCAGTGTTATATAAATCAATGTTATACCAATCAGTGTTATATTAATCAGGTTACATCAATCAGTATTATGCCAATCAGTAATTCAGTGTGTTCTAAGATGTGTATAATGAGAAAGTTAAATTTAAGTTTATCCCCAAAGGAGACACTCGAACTTTGAAAAAAAAAACACTTCTGGCTGGATTTACATTTTGTTCATTTTATACATACATTTTGAAGTTCATGTTAGTTGCCAAATTAGGAATTGGTTTATTGCTCGTTAAATATTTGTTAATGATTATTTTAAGCAGAAATTACAGACGGATATATTATAGTGCAGTGCTGTTAAACGTTCACATTTGTTTTGAAAAATAAACTTTTAAGTGATTTCTTCTAGATTTCCATAGTTTTAGATGCTTACCTATCCATCCCTATCTGCAAAGTAGAAGATATCATTCACAACAAGGACTAGGAGCAGAGACTCGACCTCTGCAAGGAATAGGAGCTGAGACTCGACCTCTGCAAGGAATAGGAGCTGAGACTCGACCTCTGCAAGGACTAGGAGCTGAGACTCGACCTCTGCAAGGACTAGGAGCTGAGACTCGACCTCTGCAAGGACTAGGAACTGAGACTCGACCTCTGCAAGGACTAGGAGCTGAGACTCGACCTCTGCAAGGACTAGGAGCTGAGACTCGACCTCTGCAAGGACTAGGAGCTGAGACTCGACCTCTGCAAGGACTAGGAGCTGAGACTGGACCTCTGCAAGGACTAGGAGCTGAGACTCGACCTCTGCAAGGACTAGGAGCTGAGACTCGACCTCTGCAAGGACTAGGAGCTGAGACTCGACCTCTGCAAGGACTAGGAGCTGAGACTCGACCTCTGCAAGGACTAGGAGCTGAGACTCGACCTCTGCAAGGACTAGGAGCTGAGACTCGACCTCTGCAAGGACTAGGAGCTGAGACTCGACCTCTGCAAGGACTAGGAGCTGAGACTCGACCTCTGCAAGGACTAGGAGCTGAGACTGGACCTCTGCAAGGACTAGGAGCTGAGACTCGACCTCTGCAAGGACTAGGAGCTGAGACTCGACCTCTGCAAGGAATAGGAGCTGAGACTCGACCTCTGCAAGGAATAGGAGCTGAGACTCGACCTCTGCAAGGAATAGGAGCTGAGACTCGACCTCTGCAAGGAATAGGAGCTGAGACTCGACCTCTGCAAGGAATAGGAGCTGAGACTCGACCTCTGCAAGGAATAGGAGCTGAGACTCGACCTCTGCAAGGAATAGGAGCTGAGACTCGACCTCTGCAAGGAATAGGAGCTGAGACTCGACCTCTGCAAGGAATAGGAGCTGAGACTCGACCTCTGCAAGGACTAGGAGCTGAGACTCTACCTCTGCAAAGACTAGGAGCTGAGACTCGACCTCTGCAAGGACTAGGAGCTGAGACTCGACCTCTGCAATGACTAGGAGCTGAGACTCGACCTCTGCAAGGACTAGGAGCTGAGACTCGACCTCTGCAAGAACTAGGAGCTGAGACTCGACCTCTGCAAGGACTAGGAGCTGAGACTCGACCTCTGCAAGGACTAGGAGCTGAGACTTGACCTCTGCAAGGACTAGGAGCTGAGACTCGACCTCTGCAAGGACTAGGAGCTGAGACTCGACCTCTGCAAGGACTAGGAGCTGAGACTCGACCTCTGCAAGGACTAGGAGCTGAGACTCGACCTCTGCAAGGACTAGGAGCTGAGACTCGACCTCTGCAAGGACTAGGAGCTGAGACTCGACCTCTGCAAGGACTAGGAGCTGAGACTGGACCTCTGCAAGGACTAGGAGCTGAGACTCGACCTCTGCAAGGACTAGGAGCTGAGACTCGACCTCTGCAAGGAATAGGAGCTGAGACTCGACCTCTGCAAGGAATAGGAGCTGAGACTCGACCTCTGCAAGGAATAGGAGCTGAGACTCGACCTCTGCAAGGAATAGGAGCTGAGACTCGACCTCTGCAAGGAATAGGAGCTGAGACTCGACCTCTGCAAGGAATAGGAGCTGAGACTCGACCTCTGCAAGGAATAGGAGCTGAGACTCGACCTCTGCAAGGAATAGGAGCTGAGACTCGACCTCTGCAAGGAATAGGAGCTGAGACTCGACCTCTGCAAGGACTAGGAGCTGAGACTCTACCTCTGCAAAGACTAGGAGCTGAGACTCGACCTCTGCAAGGACTAGGAGCTGAGACTCGACCTCTGCAATGACTAGGAGCTGAGACTCGACCTCTGCAAGGACTAGGAGCTGAGACTCGACCTCTGCAAGAACTAGGAGCTGAGACTCGACCTCTGCAAGGACTAGGAGCTGAGACTCGACCTCTGCAAGGACTAGGAGCTGAGACTCGACCTCTGCAAGGACTAGGAGCTGAGACTCGACCTCTGCAAGGACTAGGAGCTGAGACTCGACCTCTGCAAGGACTAGGAGCTGAGACTCGACCTCTGCAAGGACTAGGAGCTGAGACTCGACCTCTGCAAGGACTAGGAGCTGAGACTCGACCTCTGCAAGGACTAGGAGCTGAGACTCGACCTCTGCAAGGACTAGGAGCTGAGACTCGACCTCTGCAAGGACTAGGAGCTGAGACTTGACCTCTGCAAGGACTAGGAGCTGAGACTCGACCTCTGCAAGGACTAGGAGCTGAGACTCGACCTCTGCAAGGACTAGGAGCTAAGACTCGACCTCTGCAAGGACTAGGAGCTGAGACTCGACCTCTGCAAGGACTAGGAGCTGAGACTCGACCTCTGCAAGGACTAGGAGCTGAGACTCGACCTCTGCAAGGACTAGGAGCTGAGACTCGACCTCTGCAAGGACTAGGAGCTGAGACTCGACCTCTGCAAGGACTAGGAGCTGAGACTCGACCTCTGCAAGGACTAGGAGCTGAGACTCGACTTCTGCAACTGCAAACAAGTGAGGAGCTGTTTGAGAGCCGTGTTTTTAAGCAGTGCCAGGAAGCTAGTCTCTGGGTTGTTACGAACAAGATGCGTTGCTGTGGATTACTGACTCCAGAAGACTGTTAAGAAAACATCACCTACCTCATTGACATGCTCGCATGGTCAAGGTAATTTAGTGAATAAAAAGCCACATGACATACGAATCATCACACAACGCAAAGTAAACATTGAGAATAATGATCGTCGCAACAGCGTTTCTGGGGAAAAAGTCGCCACTAACCCGACCTCATGAGAGAAAAGTTGAAACGACGTTTGGATCCTCCTGGCTCTTATCACATAAAAACAACGCATAAAAATGGATAAAAGAGAGTAAGAGCAAGAGTAATAGCCAGCAGGCAGGACTCTTAAGCTGCTAATTAAACTAAGTGAAAGAATTATGTAAAATATATTTGATGACAAAATTATATCAAGTATGTACAATGTAATCTCTCTTAATATTTGTAATTTATAATTATTACAACCTTGCTAATACTCTCTCTCCAACACTCTCTCTAAATCAGTCTCCCTCCAACACACTCTCTTCATCACTCCCTCCAATACTGTCCCTCCAACACTCTCCCTCCATTACTCTACCTCCAACGCTCTCCAATCTCTCTCCAACACTCTCTCCAACACTCTCTCCAACACTCTCTCCAACACTCTCTCCAACACTCTCTCCAACACTCTCTCCAACACTCTCTCCAACACTCTCTCCAACACTCTCTCCAACACTCTCTCCAACACTCTTCAACACTCTCCAACACTCTCCTTCCATCACTCTCCCTCCAACAATCCATCACTCTCCACCACCAACCCACAATCACACTACACCAGCCCACCATCCCACTGCACCAACCCACCATCACACTGCACCAACCCACCATCACACTGCACCAACCCACCATCACACTACACCAACCCACCATCATACTACACCAACCCAGCATCACACTACACCAACCCACCATCACACTACACCAACCCACCATCACACTACACCAACCCACCATCACACTACACCAACCCACCATCACACTACACCAACCCACCATCACACTACACCAACCCACCATCACACTACACCAACCCACCATCATACTACACCAACCCACCATCACACTACACCAACCCACCATCACACTACACCAACCCACCATCACACTGCACCAACCCACCATCACACTACACCAACCCACCATCACACTACACCAACCCACCATCACACTACACCAACCCACCATCACACTCCAACAACCCACCATCACACTACACCAACCCAGCATTACACTACACCAACCCACGCATCACACTACACCAACCCACCATCACACTACACCAACCCACCATCCACTACACCAACCCACCATCACACTACACCAACCCACCATCACACTACACCAACCCACCATCACACTACACCAACCCACCATCACACTGCACCAACCCACCATCACACTCACCAACCCACCATCACACTACACCAACCCACCATCACACTACACCAACCCACCATCACACTACAACCCACCATCACACTACATCAACCCACCATCACACTACACCAACCCACCATCACACTACACCAACCCACCATCACACTACACCAACCCACCATCACTCGACCCCTGCAACCACAATTAGGTGAGTACACTATAAATTATGGAGAAGATTATCAGAAGAACACCTGGAAAGAAGTGGATTCATATGAACAACCAGCGCGGTTATCTAGATGGTAAATCCTGTCTCACAAACTTGCTAGAGTTCCGTGATAATGGTAGATAATTAGGCAGGAGAGAGAGAGAGAGAGAGAGAGAGAGAGAGAGAGAGAGAGAGAGAGAGAGCTGGGTGGACTGTACATTGTTGGATAGCATGAAGGCGTTCGGTTCAGTACCCTACAAGAGACTGGCCCAAAAGCTAGAGGATCAGAAGGAATTACAGGGAAAACACTACAGTGAATCAAATAATGCTTTAATGGGAAGGAATCAACGAGTTACTCTCAGAGAGATAGTGTCGGAATGGGCGTGTGTATAGAGTGGGGCTCCACAAGGGTCAGTATTCGGCCCCGTTACCGCTACCTGTACATATAAACAACCTGACAAGATAGTCAAAAGTGTCACTGTTCGCGGAAGTGAAACTGATGATGAGAGCACAAACAAAAGCTCACGACCTGGACAACCTGCATGATTGATCTGACAAGTGTCTATTAAAATTTACCACCAACAGACGCAAAACTATGAAAACACTTGAGGGGCAATGAGGTCCAGTAAGAGGGTACAGGCTAAGTGGATTACCGCTGCTAACCTCCCTGCACGAGGTCTTCGGGGCCAGTATAGTTCCCAGCAAATGTGAGACTGGTAAAATTAAGGGTAGCTTTGAGGAACGTCAACAAGGAGACATAAACGATCTTATACACATTATATGTCAGGACTATCTTGGAGTACGCAGCACCAGTGTAAAACCCGCATCTGGTAAAGCATGTTAAGCTGAAATAAAGTGCAACGGTTTACAAAGAAACTAGTCCCAGAGCCGAGGTGTATGATACTAGAGGTCAGAATGACCAGAGGTGATATGATTACTACGTACATAATACTGCGAGGAGTTGGCAAAGTGGACAGGAAGAATCTGTCTGAAAGGTCACAGCTGGAAGGTCAGAGTCACAAGGATGTTAGGAAACACTTTTTTAAGCTTTGGAGTGGTCAGAATGTGGAATGACACAGAGAGTGAAGTATTAGAGGAATAAACTACACCACATCACTTCTACACCATCACTCCCCACTATCACACCCCACCATCACACCCCACCATCACACCCCCACCATCACACCCACACTATCACACCCCACCATCACACTCCACTATCACACCCCACCATCACACCACACTATCACATCCCACCATCACACCCCCAATATTACACCCCATCACACCCCATTATCACACCCCACCATCACACCCCATCACACCCCACCATCACACCCCACCATCACACCCCACCATCACACCCCACCATCACACCCCACCATCACACCCCACCATCACACCCCACCATCACACCCCACCATCCATCCACCATTACACCCCACCATCACACCCCACCATTACACCCCACCATCACATCCCCAATATCACACCCCACCATCACACTCCACTAATATCATCCTCCACCATCACACCCACTCAATATCAACCCCAATGTCACACCCCACCCTCACACCCCCATTATCACACTCCATCACCACACACCCCAATGTCACACCCCACTATCACCCCACCATACACCCCCATATCACCTCACCATCACACCCCCACATCACACCCACCATCACACCCGACTATCATACCCTACCATCACACCCCACCATCAAACCCCCACCATCAACCCTCACCATCACACCCCACATCACCCCCACCATCAGACTATCCACCCTACCATCACACCCACTATCACCTCCACTATACACCCTCACTATCACACCTCACTATCACACCCACATACACCCCCACTCATCACCCCCACTATCACACCCACTATCACCCCCACCATCACACCCCACTATAACCCTACTATCACACCCACTATCATCCCACTATCATACCCACTATCACCCCCACCTATCAACCCCACTATCAAACCCTTCATCACACCCCACATACACCCCACATACATCCCACTATCACACCCTATCTACCATATCACACCCCACCATCACACCCCACCATACACCCCACCATCACACCCCACCATCACACCCCACCATCACACTCCACTATCACACTCCACTATCACACCCTACTATCACACCTCACTATCACACCCCACCATCACACCCCACTATCACACCCTACTATCACACCCTACTATCACACCCCACTATCACACCCTACTATCACACCCTACTATCACACCCTACTATCACACCCACTATCACACCTACTATCACCCTACTATCACACCTACTATCACCCTACTATACACCCTACTATCACCCTACTATCACCCTACTATCACACCCTACTATCACACTCCACTATCTACACCCTACTATCACACCCACATCACTACTCCCCACTATCACACTCCACTAATACACCCTCACCCATCAACTCCCCACATCACACCCCTACAATCACACCCCACCATCAATCTCCCAACATCACCCCACAATCACCACCATCAATCCCCACATCACTCTTCCCATCATCTCACACCCCACCATCACTTGCCCACCATCACACCCCACAATCCCACCCCCACCCTCAATCTCCCAACATCACTCCCCCACCATCAAACTCCCAACATCACACTCTCACCATCACTCGCCCACCATTACACCCCCGACATAACTCCCCACTATCACATCCCCACTATCACTCCCCACCATCACACCCCCACCATCAATCTTCCATCATACCCCAACCATCAATCTCCCAACATCACACCCCCACAATCACTCGCCCACCATCACACCCCACCATCACTCGCTCACTATTACTCCCCACCACCACACATCCACCATGAATATCTCAACATCACACCCCCACCATCACTCGCCCACCATCACACCCCATCATTACTCCCCACCACTACACCCCCACCAACTCTCTTCCATCCTCACACCCCTACCATCACTCCCCCACCACCACCCTCCCACCATCACACCCCCACCATCACTATCCCACCATCACTCTCCACCCCACTCTCCACCATCACTCTTCCACCATCACACCCCACCACCACTCTCCCACTATCACCCCCACCACCACTCTCCACTATCACACCCCCACCATCACTCTCCCACTATCACACCCCACCATCACTCTCCACTATCACCCCCACCATCACTCTCCCACCATCACATCCCCACCATCACTCTCCCACCATCACACCCCACCATCACCCCACCATCACTTTCCCACTATTACACCCCACCATCACTCTCCCACTATCACACCCCACCATCACTCTCTCACCATCACACCCCCACCATCTCTCTTCCACCATCACTCTCCCACCATGACACCCCCTCCATCACACCCCCACCATGACACCCCACCATGAGACCCCACCATGAGACCCCACCACCACTCCCCTCCACCACCAAAACAATGGCATTTCAACTTGCCGGATATTACACCTTATCTGAATACTCTTGGATTACATCGATTCTGCTCATATTTTCATCTCGTTTTAAAAAACTCTAAAACGAAAGACCAAAACTCTACACGTACTTAAACCCTTTGATGGTCTGATGATATGTATACTTACGCGCGCGCGCGCGTGTGTGTGTGTGTGTGTGTGTGTGTGTGTGTGTGTGTGTGTGTGTGTGTGTGTGTGTGTGTGTGTGTGTGTGTGTGTGTGTGTGTGTGTGTGTGACAACAGAGGGAGAGTTAGAAAGGGCCACAGGAAGGATCATCTGATTTACTACACCAACTGTAGTAAATTAGCTGCTGTCAAAAAGTCAACGAGGGAGTCTGAGTCAAAGGTGGGACCACGGTTCGAGTCAAAGGTGGGACCACGGTTCGAGTCAAAGGTGGGACCACGGTTCGAGTCAAAGGTGGGACCACGGTTCGAGTCAAAGGTGGGACCACGGTTCGAGTCAAAGGTGGGACCACGGTTCGAGTCAAAGGTGGGACCACGGTTCGAGTCAAAGGTGGGACCACGGTTCGAGTCAAAGGTTACTAATACCTTTACAAACTTTCAGGAAAGTAAAAATAAGTATATATATTAAACGTGTTTACAAGTCTAATGACTTTATGTGTCTGTGAGACAGTAATAAAAGGCAGTAAACCTACGAGTTTTCAATATTTATCCAACAAATGACTGTGATCGTGAAAATAAAACCATACTCTGGTCTTTTCAAATCTTAAAAACAATTAACTTGATGTTATGTGATTTGAGCAGCTGCGACGAGAGGCAAGGCTGGAGGTGGTGCCGGGGAGAGCAGGTCTCTCACTGAGGCCATTACTGGATCATCTCCCTTTTATCCTATGGTCGCCTGGGTAAGACCCCAGAACACAACCAATTTAGGTAATGAAGCGTTGAAGGATAACTCTCACTCTCTCTCTCCCCCCCTCTCTCTCTGGCTTTCTCTCACTCTCATTCACTGTCATTCATTCACTGTCATTCAATCACTGTCATTCAATCACTCTCATTCAATCACTCTCATTCAATCACTCTCATTCAATCACTCTCATTCAATCACTCTCATTCAATCACTCTCATTCAATCACTCTCATTCAATCACTCTATTCAATCACTCATTCAATCTCTCATTCAATCACTCATTCAATCTCTCATTCAATCACTCATTCAATCTCTCTCATTCAATCTCATTCAATCTCTCTCATTCAATCTCATTCAATCTCTCTCATTCAATCTCATTCAATCTCTCTCATTCACTCATTCAATCTCTCTCATTCAATCTCTCATTCAATCACTCATTCAATCACTCATTCAATCTCATTCAATCTCATTCACTCATTCAATCTCTCTCATTCAATCTCATTCAGTCACTCATTCAATCTCATTCAGTCACTCATTCAATCTCTTTCATTCAATCTCATTCAATCACTCATTCAATCTCTCTCATTCAATCACTTTCATTCAATCACTCTCATTCAATCATTCATTCAATCACTCTTATTCAATCACTCTTATTCAATCACTCTTATTCAATCACTCTTATTCAATCACTCTTATTCAATCACTCTTATTCAATCACTCTTATTCAATCACTCTTATTCAATCACTCTTATTCAATCACTCTTATTCAATCACTCTTATTCAATCACTCTTATTCAATCACTCTTATTCAATCACTCTTATTCAATCACTCTTATTCAATCACTCTTATTCAATCACTCTTATTCAATCACTCTTATTCAATCACTCTTATTCAATCACTCTCATTCAATCACTCTCATTCAATCACTCATTTAATCACTATCATTCAATCACTCTCATTCAATCACTCATTTAATCACTCTCATTCAACTCTCATTCCCTTTCACTCTCTCTCTCTCACTCTGTCATATCACATTTATCAAACAACGCCTCTAACAGGAAGAACTAGAAGCGTTCCATTGGAGATTATCCCAATCCTTTGTTTCATATAAACCAGAAGCAGTTTTGTCGATGGCACTTTAAATTCTCCTTCGTGGGAGGAACACACATACTTTCTGACTGTGCCGCTTCAGGACACTACATCAATAACTGGAGCTGAAACATTATCAACATTTTTGTATGTATTCCTCGTGAAATTTTGACTGATCAAGGAACACAATTTTCATCGGATATAACTGATCAAATATATCAGTTAAAGGTATCAAGACACTTTTTATAGAATGCAGCTGTGTAATCCGAAATCATCTGAATAGCACAAATTTTTTTGCCTTGTCCCCTGGCTGCATTGTGGAAAATTTCCATTGTTTCTTTTCTTGGGATTCTCCCCATTTGAGCTCCTCTTTAAATGTCAGGCTAAACATCCGTTAAACATTCTTCATGAATTCTGGACTCGTAAAGCTTTTCATCCTTTCAATTTTTTAAATTGAAGAAACAGGCTGGAAGAGACTTCAGAGACTGAAGCTCAAAACTTTATTTTCTCAATAAATTTTACAAGACTCATATAGATTTTAAGTGTAGAAAACGAGTTAGTGTTGTTGCGAGACAGAGATTGTAAATTATGTCTCTGAGTGAGGACCTAACAGTCAAAGTATGGGACAAGTTGTATTATATAACTGATGTTAATGGAGTATTAAAGAAATGCAGTATCTAGAAATACCATCGGAGAATTAATTTTGACTGATCACGTTATATAAAATTCCTAATTCCTTCAGCAGGACTTACGAAATCGTCATAACGCTTTGAGAGGACTTTAGGAAGGGTTTCCCACAATCTGTGGTTACAGTGAGGCCCAGTCTAACCTCCCTGTGGTATATAGAAATATACCTAGTTACATGAATCTTATAAGAGCCAGTTGACCCAGTGTTTAGTGTACCGGCCTGTTAGTATTAGGACTCGCTTTCCATAGATTCATAACCCACCCGTTCCATGATTTCCTTCAGCAGATTGCCTCTTAATACTACTCATGATAGCAAAGACGTGCAGCAAACTCTGCTTCAGATGTGAGCATAAGGAAGTTCTTGATGTTATACTTGAGATACTGCAGATAAACTATGGTAAATATTAACCAGGTGTTGTCCAAAGAACAAAAAGTAATGGGGAAATTGGTCACCGATTTTTCTAAGGTATTGTTGAGGAAATAAAAAAAAACATTCCAAACATATTTTAAAGATAAGATTGAAGACATGACCAGAGAAGTTAATAAGAGGAAGAATTATCAGGTACCAGTTCACTTACAGTGTGTCTGATAAATTTCTGAAATACTATCTTATTACTTAACGAATACTGCTAGACTGGGAATTAGACCTAGGAACAGTTTACATCTTCATCTGAAATATTCGGTACCTCCTATTTACTAGCAGACTGCATTTATTAAGTACCCCCTGAGGGGCGATTTCAGTGGTTGCCTGATTTTTTTTTTTATCATTTTTCTTCATCCAACTTTTCCACTTCATTTCGCTCGTAACTTTAGAACATCTCATCCTGTTCAGATTTTGAACGCTTGGGTTCTATGAACGACTGATGTGTGCACATGCCGTATAACCAAAGTTGAATTCATTCAAAGCTTCCTGGAATGACCTCAGCTTCCTGGAATGACCTCCAACGTTCAGGAAAATAGAGTAAAATTCAGGTGGGTAGGAGCAGTTTTGACCACCATGTTTAAAATTGAGAGGAAAATTTTTTATTTCCGTTCAATTTATGCCTCTACCTTTTCCAAATGGCTTCAGTATTTATTATGTGATATATCTTAATGCCAGGATGGCACCCATCTGCCTAGTTTGAGTAAGGAAAACTGGCAATGCAATGTTTTTATTTTCAAAACCGAATAGCTAGAATTTTTGTTTATTAGCTTGGACTATCTTAAAGAAAAAATAATTTTATTCCTTAGAGAATCATAGAGAATTTTAAATCTAGTATAATTCCCCCCCCCCAAAAAAAAAAAAATAAAATGAAAATTTGCATTTTTACGGCATTTTAATGCATCCTGAGTAGAGTGAATCGTTAAATACCGCACTGCGTGATGCTGGAGCCGTCCCCATTTACAACTTCACAATGTTATATCCAGTTGGATTTAATGATAATACTGACATTCTGAAACTCAGTGAGATGATTATGAGTGTTACAGTGTATTGTGTATGTATTGTGTATGCTTCAACTCACCTGTCTGCATATACTGATCACCTCAAACAGCTCCTCTTCTTCCACCGTTTTTCTATGCATTGGACTGATGAAGCCACTAGCTGGCGAAAAGGGTGGGTGCTTGAGCTCCATCCGTTTTATAATTTGTCTGCAGTCTTGTTATTATTTCCAGAGTCATGAGAGTGACTTGGGAAATAACAAGTCAATCCAGACAATCGAAGACAAATCTAAAATGCTCTTTGAAGTTTATAGGAGAACTAAGTCTCGACAGTTTACTGAGAGAGCAGGAAATGTGTTCTTTTCAACGGTTATTTACTGACAGTTTTTACACAAAACATAAATTATATCTCAGCAATTAATAATTATTCAGGTTCTGAAGAAATGAAATTAAGTAATATTAGTCACGAGGGACATGGTTATCAAACAAATAGACAAATTAAAGCAAAATAATTCCCAGGGCCACGATGAGCTAAGATTAGGAATAAGATGTTGCTTATTTGGATTTCAGTAATACTGCCGAGAGAAAAAAAGTGGCAGCTCATGGTATAGGAGGAAAAGTTCTGCCATGGATCAAAGCATGGCTGACCAAAAGAAAGTAGAG
>WNWK01005358.1:95000-122416 GCA_009830355.1 Cherax destructor
AAAAGTCAACTAAAATGCCGGGAGCAATGGGCTAGTAACACCTTCTCCTGTATACCTTGAGTATACCTGGAGAGGGTTTCGGGGGTCAACGCCACCGCGGCTCGGTCTGAGATCAGGGTCTAATCAACCAGGCTATTACTGCTGGCCGCAAGCAAACTGACGTACGAACCACAGCCCGGCTGGTCAGGTACTGACTTTAGGTGCCTGTAAAGTGCCTTCTTGAAGACAGCTAGGGGTCTATTGGTAATTCCCCTTAGCTTACTTAAAATAAAAAGAAGAAAACCTTTAAGTTGATGACGTCATATTATAATATAATCATGTTGGTTCATAAAATTTTGGAGGGACAAAACAATCTTATTTTGCTGATCAATTAATCTTAATAGAATATGAAAAGAATAGCAAATATTGTTAAAAAGTGTTTTACATATGAATCTGGTAAAAGTGACGTGAACAGCAGTAGGCTGAAGCAGCGGACACCGCCCTGCAGGCCTAGTACAGGCGGTGTAGCGGCCCTGCAGGCCTAGTACAGGCGGTGTGGCCGCCCTGCAGGGTTAGTACAGGCGGTGTGGCGGCCCTTCAGGGTTAGTACAGGCGGTGTGGCCGCCCTGCAGGCCTTAGTACAGGTGGTGTGGCGGCCCTGCAGGCCTAGTACAGGCGGTGTGGCGGCCCTGCAGGGCTAGTACAGGCGGTGTGGCGGCCCTGCAGGGTTAGTACAGGCGGTGTGGCGGCCGTGCAGGGTTAGTACAGGTGGTGTGGCGGCCCTGCAGGGCTAGTACAGGTGGTGTGGCGGCCCTGCAGGGCTAGTACAGGTGGTGTGGCGGCCCTGCAGGCCTAGTACAGGCGGTGTGGCGGACTTGCAGGCCTAGTACAGGTGGTGTGGCGGCCCTGCAGGCCTAGTACAGGCGGTGTGGCGGACTTGCAGGGCTAGTACAGGTGGTGTGGCGGCCCTGCAGGCCTTGTACAGGCGGTGTGGCGGCCCTGCAGGGCTAGTACAGGTGGTGTGGCGGTCCTGCAGGGCTAGTACAGGTGGTGTGGCGGCCCTGCAACGCTAGTACAGGTGGTGTGGCGGCTGTTACAAAGAAAAGGAAAGGTGGCGCAAGCCACTGCCAAGGGTGACATCCGGTGACCAGTAACTAAGTGCAATTGTGCCAGGATGCACAAACAACCCAGCTGTCTTGCAGAAGCTATGGAGTTCTACCTGTGGTACTAAGGGCCATGTAACGAGGTACTGTAGGAAGGTACTAAGCCTCTCGCACCGAAAACAGCATTCATGTGATGTGGCGGGGTAGCAGGACAATAGGAGCTGCAATGAAAAGCCTCTTGTGCTTAATGGTAGCTGTAGGTTGCACCACCTAGTCATCCCAGTATCTAATACTGAAAATGAAAGACAAGTGTTTAGGTGTGTCAGACAACCCAGGAACACTGAAGAATACTGGGATGTCTAGTGCACAACTGCAGCAGCTCTCTGACAGCTTATGTCAAGGTGGAAGCGCTTGATATGGCAGTAAGTGTCCTACAGCTGAAAGGTAAAATCACCTAGGTCAGGGTGTACATCGGTTAGGGGGGTTCAGGTTATGTTCCTGCATCCAGAGGCCTATGAAGATCGGAGTCGGGTAAACCAGAGATTCTCTTGTCACACGTCCTTCTTGTTCACTGCCCTGGGAGAAGGGCAGTGTGGAACACTGAACACCCTCACTCCCCCTCCCTCCCTTCTTCCCGTTTGAGTTTATTGAGGATAATGTTCCAATGCTGATGAATGAGACACGTGTGCAACACTTGGGTATTTTAATGAGGAAACGTTTCGCCAGCCAGTGGCTTCATCAGTCCAATACAGAGAAGAATGGCAGAAGATGAGGAGTTTGAGGTAATCCGTCCTTCAGCTTGGAGATAATGTGTTCAGCCCGTCAGTCAACCAACATTTTCTTGTAAGACGTAGAATGAAGGGAGACATTATTAAAGTGTATTAGTTCCAGATGGGCATAAATAAAGAAAAACTCGAGATAATGGATTCAAATTAGATAAGTTTAGGTATAGAAAAGATTTAGGAAAGTACATGTTTGGAAATAGAATATTCAGTGAGTAGAACAATGTGCCCAGTAGGGTCACTGAAGCAAAAACCTTCTTGAGTAGCTTCAAATACAGATTGGGTAACATGAGTGAGCGAGGTGGGATTTGAGTATGACTTTGCACAAAATGAGTTAGTAGAATTATCGAAGCTTATTCCTTTTGTAGCCTTGAGAATAGGCTGGAAAAATATTGATTTAGAGAGTGATTTTGAATAGGACCTTCCTAGTACGGGCCGATAAGCCTGCTGTAGTATTTCTACATTCTCATGTTCTTATGTTCTTATAGCTTTTGTAAAGGATACGCAAAAACTGCACCTCAACTTGTCAGCTGAATTGTCTCAACTACAGGAGTGACTACCACAATCTTGCAACCAAATATTAAAGAAACCGTCAACAAGGAAAAGCTTGAGGACCAAAAGAAACTTAACTCAACTACGACCCCAACATATGCTGTCGTCACTCGACTTCAGGCTAACACAAGGAAGATTCTTCAAGCAAAACAACATTCTAAGACTGCGCTCCCACCTAGGTCATGTACTGCATGATCTACACCCACATGAAGACCATCACCTTCCCAGGAACCTTCAACTCCACGGTCGATGAACTCTTTAACTTCAACAACCTTCCTAGGTTCAATTTTTCCGACACTGAACCATCAGCCGAAGTCATAAACTTCTTCTCCAACATAGTCTAATTTTTTTTAAACAATCCATCGAAGACTGACAATTATGACCAACTTACGTGACAACCAAAAGAAGTGTTTAAAAATCTCAAGACTGGGTCATGCTATATAAGACAATAAACTAAACTCCTGTGCTTACCAGCAGTCCCCGGTTTGAATGATGTTATTCTTCACCATCAACCACTCATCTGCTGGGTTAAACACTGGTTTTGTTTCAACGACTGAGGACACTCCTCTCCAGCGATAGTCTTCGCCTGCCACCACTTCCCCGCTCTTTCCTTACCTGTGGGTGAATTAGTTACTCTGTATTCACTAGTACTGCAACCCTCTCCCTGAGCAGGTACAATGCACGCACGCGCACGCACGCACGCACACACACACACAGAGCCAGAAGATGCGACTCGACCCCCACAACCAGGTGAGTACACACACACACACACACACACACACACAACACACACACACACACACACACACACACCCCGGTGGCCTTGTGGCTAAAGCTCTCGCTTCACGCACGGAGGGCCCGGGTTCGCTTCAAGGCGGTGTGGAAACATTTAGATGTGTTTCCTTACACACACACACACACACACACACACACACACACACACAACATAACAGGCCTAGTGTCTAATCGACATGTGCCTAGGACAAAAGGGTAACTAACTAACTAACACATGGTGGCTCAGAAGGGAAGTCGAAGACTCAGAGGATCAGAAGACAATGGCTAAGAGGAATGGATGGAATAAGAGTTTGAAGGCAAACTAGGTGAGCTTTCTGCGAAAATGGAGGAGAGGATGGAGGCGGAGAGGAAGAAATGGGAGTCACAAGCCGGAGCCACAGAAGGCAAGATAAGGGCCCTAGAGCATGGGATAAATAGGCTGAAGCGAGTTACAGGTCTACTGACCAGAGGAGACATAGCATCCGGAGCAGGTACACCCCTACTGAACGAGGAGCCAAACGTAAAGGAAGAACACACAACTTAAGCTACGGCCCTATCAGCCCATCAAGGAGGGCCGAGAAACGAAGGAGAAGGCAGTTGGGAGCAGGGGAGGGGCGAGAAGGCGGAGAGGGGGGCAGGTTCCATGCAGAGGCACGAACATGCCACCAAGAGCTACAGGAACAAATAAGAGAGATAATAGCCATGTACAAACGGGTCCCAGAGATACTTCGGGAGAGGCAATGGGAGGAGGAAAGGGAAAAGTCATTGTTTATCCATGGACATCAGGAGAGCGAGGGGAGGACACAATGAAAGACGGCAGGAAGAAAAATGGTTGATGGAAAACATCATCAAAGAAATAGGCGAGGAAGACATGAATGAGACAGTAAATTTTCAGAGAATAGGGGGGTATTCGAAGGAGAGAAATCGGCCAGTCAAACTGATTTTCAGGACAGAAACGGTGCGAAACAGGATCCTGCAAGAGAAATCACGGCTGAAGGAATGGCTAACATACAGCAGGGTGTTCCTAGACCGAGACAGAACCAGATCAGAATGACATCTGAGGGAGAGGGCACAGAAGCGAAAGGGGCTAGGAGAGATAAGGACAAAAACAGGAGAGGACAAAGAGAGCAGGGCAGAGTAACAATTGCAGGCACTCACAGAACCACCACTGGAACCCCAGAACCAAACATGCTATCCCACCACAATCCACACTTACAGCACACTACACAGTAGAATCCCACAACACACTGCCAAGTCCCCCACCCTCACAGACCCCCCAGAACACAGTGGTGGAGAGGAAACTTAAGGTATGGTACACCAACACTGATGGAATAACGAACAAGTGGGAGGAGTGGCACGAGAGAGAGTCAGAGAGGCATCGGACATCATAGCTCTCACAGAAACAAAGCTCACAGGGATGATAACAGATGCTATCTTTCCAACGGGGTATCAGATTCTGAGAAAAGACAGAGGGAACAGAGGGGGTGGTGGAGTGGCACTGCTCATCAAAAACCGATGGGAGTTTGACGAGCTGGAGAGAAGAGACAGATGAGAAGCATGAGACTACATAATAGGAACACTTCAGTCTGGGGGTCCCATGGTGATAATTGCAGTGATGTATAACCCACCACAGAACACCAGGAGGCCAAGGCAGGAGTATGATGAGAGTAATAGAGCAATGGTTGACACACTGACTGAAGTGGCCAGAAGGGCCCACGCAAACAGGTCAAAACTGCTGATTATGGGTGACTTCAACCTGGAGCCACATGGGGACCCAGAAACATGGAGGGCTAAGATGATGGAGGTGGTACTGGAAAACCTCATGCACCAACACGTAAAGGACACTACCAGAGAGAGAGAGAAGAGGGTGAACCTGCGAGACTGGACCTAATATTCACCTTGGGTAGTACAGGCATTGAGGACATCACATATGAAAGACCCCTAGGGGTCAGTGATTATGTGGTTCTGAGCTTTGATTACATAGTAGAGTTACAAGTGGAGAGGGAAGCAGGATGGGCAGGACGAATGAAGCCAAACTACAAGAAAGGGGACGACACAGGGATGACGAATTTCCTGCATAGGGTCCAGTGGGGCAGAGAGCTGGAAGGGAAGTCAGTAAATGAGATTATGGAATATGTGATAACAATATGCAAGGAAGCTGAGGAGGGGTTTGTACCCAAGGGTAACATAAATAATGAGAAGGCCAGGGTGAGCTCTTGGTTCACCCAAAGGTGTAGAGGCTAAAACCAAGTGCACTAGAGAATGGAAGAAGTACATAAGGCAAAGGACCCAGGAGAATAAGGAAAGTAGTCGTGACATAGCAGCGATAGCTAAATCTGACCTGAAGCTGTTGTACAGCCACATCAGGAGGAAAAGGACAGTCAAGGACCAGGTAATCATGCTGAGAAAGGAAAGAGGGGAGATCACAAGAAACGACCATGAAGTATGTGAGGAGCTCAACATGAGATTCCAAGAAGTGTTCACAGAGGAGACAGAAGACACCCCAGAAAGACAGAGAGGTGGGGTACACCTTCAAGTGTTGGACACAATACATACAACCGAGGAAGAAGTGAAGAGGCTGCTAAGTGAGCTAGATACCTCAAAGGCAATGGGGCCGGATAACATCTCTCCATGGGTCTTGAGAAAGGAAGCAGAGGCACTATGTGTACCACTAACAACAATCTTCAACACATCTATAGAAACAGGGCGACTACCTGAGGTATGGAAGACAACAAATGTAGTCCCAATTTTTAAAAAAAGCTGACAGACACGAAGCACTCAACTACAGATCAGTGTCACTGACATGTATAGTATGCAAAGTCAAGGAGAAGATCATCAGGAGAAGAATGGTGGAACACCTAGAAAGGAATGAGCTTATCTAAGACAGCCAACATGGTTTCAGGGACGGGAAATCCTCTGTCACAAACCTGCTGGAGTTCTATGACAGGGTGACAGCAGTAAGACAGGAGAGAGAGAGAGAGGTGGGTAGATTACATTTTCTTGGACTGTAAGAAGGCGTTTGACACAGTTCCACACAAGAGACTAGTGCAAAAGCTGGAGGACCAGGCAGGGATAACAAGGAAGGCACTGCAATGGATCAGGGAATACCTGTCAGGAAGACAACAGCAAGTCATGGTACGTGGAGAGACGTCAGAGTGGTCGCCTGTGACGAGTGGGGTTCCACAGGGGTCAGTCCTAGGAACAGTGCTGTTCCTGGTATTTGTGAACGACATGACGGAAGGAATAGACTCCGAAGTGTCCCTGTTTGCAGATGATGTAAAGTTGATGCGAAGAATTTAATCGGACGGGGACAAGGCAGAACTACAAAGGGATCTGGACAGGCTGCAGACCTGGTCCCAGAAACTGTCTCCTGGAGTTCAACCCCACCAAGTGCAAAGTCATGAAGATTGTGGAAGGGCAAAGAAAACCGCAGACGGAGTACAGCCTAAGGGGCCAGAGCCTACAAACCTCACTCAAGGAAAAGGATCTTGGGGTGAGAATAACACTGAACACATCTGAGGCGCACATCAACCAAATAACTGCTGCAGCATATGGGCGCCTAGCAAACCTAAGAACAGCATTCCGACATCTTAATAAGGAATCGTTAAGGACCCTGTACTCTATTGGAACATGCAGCACCAGTTTTGAAGCCACATCTAGCCAAGCACGTAAGGAAACTAGAGAAAGTGCAAAGGTTTACAAATAGACTGGTCCCGGAGCTAATGGGTATATCCTACGAGGAGTGGTTAAGAGAAATCGACCTGACAACGCTGGAGGACAGTGAAGATAGAGGGAATATGATAATGACATACAAAATACTGAGAGGAATAGACAAGGTGGACAGAGACAGAATGTTCCAGAGATGGGACACAGCAACAAGGGGACACAGTTGGAAGTTGAAGACTCAGATGAATCACAGGGATGTTAGGAAGTATTTCTTCAGTCACAGAGTTGTCGGGAAATGGAATAGTCTGGGAAGTGATGTAGTGGAGGCAGGATCCATGCATAGCTTTAAGAAGAGGTATGATAAAGTTCATGCAGCAGGAAGTGTGACTTAGTAGTGGCCAGCAAAGAGGCGGTGCCAGGAGCTGTGACTCGACCCTGCAACCACAACTAGGTGAGTATATATATTATATATATATATATATATATATATATATATATATATATAATATATATATATATATATAATATCACACACACACACAACAAACTACAACCCACACTCACAGCCCCACCCAACACTCCACTATAGAATCCCACAGTACACCGCCAGGTCCCCAACCTCACAGACCCCCAAAACACAGTGTTAGAGAGGAAACTGAAGGTATGGTACACCAATGCTGATGGAATAACAAATAAGTGGGAGGAGTGGCACGAAAGGGTCAAAGAGGCATCACCGGACATAATAGCTTTCACAGAAACCAAGGTCACAGGTATGATAACAGATGCCATCTTTCCAATGGGATACCAGATCCTGAGGAAAGACAGAGGGAACAGAGGGGGTGGAGGAGTGGCACTGCTGATCAAAAACCGATGGGATTTTGACGAGCTGGAGAGAGGAGACAGAGGAGAAGCTGGGGATTACATAGTAGGAATGCTAGTCTGGAGGTCCCAAGGTGGTAATTGCAGTGATGTATAACCCGCCACAGAACTGCAGGAGGCCAAGGCAAGAGTATGATGAGAGTAATAGAGCGATGATTGACACACTGGCCGAAGTGGCCAGAAGGTCTCGTGCGAGCAGGGCGAAGCTACTGATTATGGGTGACTTCAACCATCAGGAAATCGATTGGGAGAACTTAGAGCCACATGGGGGCCAAGGAACGTGGAGGGCTAAGATGCTGGAGGTGGTACTGGAAAATCTCATGTACCAACACGTAAGGGACACTACCAGAGAGAGAGGAGAGGACGAACCAGCGAGACTGGACCTAGTATTCACCCTGAGTAGTGCAGATATTGAGGACATCACACATGAAAGCCCCCTTGGGGCCAGTGATCATATGGTTCTAAGCTTCGAATACATAGTAGAGTTTCAAGTGGAGGGGGAAGCAGGAAGGGCTGCACGAATGAAGCCAAACTACAAGAAAGGTGACTACGTGGGCATGAGGAACTTCCTCGCAGGGAAGTCAGTAAACGAGATGATGGAATATATGACAACAATTTGCAAGGAAGCTGAGGAGAGGTTTATACCCAAGGGTAACAGGAGAAGCAAAAAAGCCAGGATGAGCCCATGGTTCACCCAAAGGTGCAGGGAAGCCAAAACCAAGTATGCCAGGAAATGGAAGAGGTACAGAAAGCAAAGGATCCAGGAGAATAAGGAGAGCAGTCGTAGAGCCAGAAATGAATATGCACAGGTAAGAAGGGAGGCCCAAAGACAGTACGAGAATGACATAGCAGCGAAAGCCAAATCTGACCCAAAGCTGTTGTACAGCCACATCAGGAGAACAACAGTCAAGGACCAGGTGATCAGGCTGAGGAAGGAAGGAAGGGAGGTCACAAGAAATGACTGCGAAGTGTGTGAGGAGCTCAACATGAGATTAAAAGAGGTGTTCACAGAGGAGATAGGCGGAGAGGTAGGGTACACCATCAGGTGCTGGACACAATACACACAACTGAGGAGGAAGTGAAGAGGCTACTAAGCGAGCTAGATACCTCAAAGGCGATGGGGCCGTATAACATCTCTCCATGGGTCCTGAGAGAGGGAGCAGAGGAGCTATGTGTACCCCTAACAACAATCTTCAACACATCTATCGAAACAGGGCAACTACCTGAGGTATGGAAGACAGCAAATGTAGTCCCAATTTTCAAAAAAGGAGACAGCAACGTAGCACTAAACTACAGACCAGTGTCACTGACATGTATAGTATGCAAGGTCATGGAGAAGATAATCAGGAGAAGAGTGGTGGAGCACCTAGAAAGGAATGAGCTTATCAACGACGGCCAACACGGTTTCAGGGACGGGAAATCCTGTGTCACAAACCTACTGGAGTTCTACGACAGGGTGACAGCAGTGTGACAAGAGAGAGAGGGGTGGGTAGATTGCATATTCTTGGACTGTAAGAAGGCGTTTGACAGTTCCACACAAGAGATTAGTGCAGAAGCTAGAGGACCAGGCAGGGGTAACAAGGAATACCTGTCAGGAAGACAGCAGCGAGTCATGGTACGTGGCGAGGTGTCAGAGTGGGCGCCGGTGATGAGTGGGGTTCCACAGGGGTCAGTCCTAGGACCGGTGCTGTTTCTGGTATTTGTGAACGATATGACGGAAGAAATAGACTCCGAAGTGTCCCTGTTTGCAGATGATGTGAAGTTGATGAGAAGAATTCAATCGGACGAGGAAAAGGCAGAACTACAAAGGGATCTGGACAGGCTGCAAGCCTAGTCCAGCAATTGGCTCCTGGAGTTCAACCCCACCAAGTGCAAAGTCATGAAGATTGGGGAAGGGCAAAGAAGACCGCAGACGGAGTACAGTCTAGGGGGCCAGAGACTACAAACCTCAATCAAGGAAAAAGATCTTGGGGTGAGTATAACACCAGACACATCTCCTGAGGCGCACATCAACCAAATAACTGCTGCAGCATATGGGCGCCTAGCAAACCTAAGAACAGCATTCCGACATCTTAATAAAGAATCGTTCAGGACCCTGTACACTGTGTACGTTAGGCTCATACTGGAGTATGCAGCACCAGTTTGGAACCCACACCTAGCCAAGCACGTAAAGAAGCTAGAGAAAGTGCAAAGGTTTGCAACAAGACTAGTCCCGGAGCTAAGGGGTATGTCCTACGAGGAGAGGTTAAGGGAAATCGACCTGACGACACTGGAGGACAGGAGAGATATGGGGGACATGATAACGACATATAAGATACTGAGAGGAATTGACAAGGTGGACAAAGACAGAATGATTTGGATTCTGATAACATCCTCAACATCATCCTGAACTTCATTCACATCAACAAGGCCCAAGGATTATATACCACCCTCATTGCCAAGGACGTGGAGAAGGCATTTGTCACAGTACAGGGCGGCGGTGTCAAGTTCAAACTTTGCAATTCTTTCCACTCGGAAAAAAAATTGCTTTAAAACTTTCCTAAGAGTTGTACGATGCGGATAAAATTCAGAAAGTGTCTCTCCGATTGCTTCCCACAGAGGCCTCCTGAAGCTCCGTGCTCTCGCTCCCACACAGAGGCCTCCTGATGCTCCGTGCTCTCGCTCCCACACAGAGGCCGCCTGAAGCTCCGTGCTCTCGCTCCCACACAGAGACCTCCTGAAGCTCCGTGCTCTCGCTCCCACACAATCAATATGCCAAAACCCAAACAACCTAACACACTCACCATTTCATACGCAGACATCATACAATTAGTCGTTCATCCAACTTCTTGCACTCATAACACAACACGAGGTCGCTTACAACAAGAATACCCCAATTCTTCCTGTAGAACTCAGGAACACTACATCTCGCACCAAGTACCACTCTCCAGCAACATCACGGAACTAGGAGTCATCCTTGACTAAAAACTACGGCTAAACATATACCTCAACTCCAAAGCGAGCGATGGCACATGACGCTCTAAATCGACTGTACAAGCTCCAAGGCGCTGACAAAACTCCACCTCTTCATAAGCCCCTAATACGGCCCCAATACCTAAAGAAACACACACGTTGCTCTCTCTCTCTCTGACTGCTAAAACACAATCTCTGATGCTGCAGTGGATCCATAATTTTGCGTTGCGTTGAGTACTAGTAGTAATGTGGCAGAACTTCACCAGGTGCGAATCCCTCCATATTAGGACAGGCATCCCGGTTCTCAGGGTCATTTGGAAAAAGTTCAGAGACAGGCAACTTAACCGACTCGAGACTTACCACGAGGTCTGGACAATGAATCTACTTAGACGAGACTGTCAGACCCTTGCAACCGACACATTCTCTTCCAGTCTATCAAACCCTGCTGATAGCCCTCTAACCTGAGCCCTTTCCTCAGCCCTCTGCTGTAGTGAACCTTTTTAAACGTTCGTTTTTTCTTCACTTTACCCCCCCTTCCCTCCGACCCCAACACCAATCACTCCAAGGCACCTCCCCACATTGGCAAAGCCACAGTCATGTTTAATCGGTACTGTGGGACAAGCAAAGAGCCCACCTTTCCAACTAGACTTCAAAATCGTTCATCTTACCTGTCATGAACCGCTTTATACGAAAACCTAAGTATGGTGCCACACACTGCCTCACTACTGGGTCTTGCCCTGGCTTTTCTCTCCTCGTAAAAACCCTTTCACTCCTTCATAATTCTCCAATCCCCTCTTCTCACCTTACCCTTCTTTACTTTTGAGTAATTTACCTTACCTCTTTTTATTAGGACTGAAGAAGCCACTTGTGGGGAAACGTTTCTTATAATAGATGTCCTCAACTATAAATGAGTGCTTTTATAAATGCCCGTCTTCCATTTATATACTTCGATCATGTCTCCCTCATTTAGTTTTTCACGAGAGCGAAGTTTAGGGGCCATCCAGCTTCGTATGAAATATTCCTTATACAGTGGACTAATTCTGTGATTTTTCTCTATATGTTCGCCAGTGTATTTATATTTTTCGGTAGTAGGGAGACCAGTAAGGCCTTGCTAATGACGTATAAGGCCACAGTATAATCTCAGGATTCCTGTTGCTTGCACCTTAGAAAAAGGGTCGCCAACGTTTTGCATTCCATGCGCCAATTTTTTCACACTTTCTTTTTCAGTTCTCTAAAAAATATTAATATGGACATATTTAGCATTTTTACATAAAATGATTTAATATAGAGACAAGATAAGCATTACTTTAAAAAGACTTTTCAGTCTGCTTTGATTTCGCCAAGTCTGGAATGTTTGGAGTTAAATTAGTTACTGAGAGCAGCAGAGAATTCTTCAAATTTGAATCAGTCAACCACTACCTCAGTTTTTTAATAAATTGCATGGATGAAAATGCTTGTTCGCATCTGTACGTTGTTCTATAACGACATATATAATAACTCTTGGCAAATTTTGTTAGTTCTGGAAGATGTTCACTGTGTAATGATTGCTAAAAGTTAATTCTGTCAGAAGCATTTGGGACTGATGGAAAATCATCAAATTTCATTTCAATAATAAATTTGTTTTCAAATTATTAAGTTTTATTTGTATGTTACGAGGCATCTTCAGGATTTTTTGTTGACTAAGTGAAAATGGGTCTATAAATGCGAAATCACTAAAACGACTTTCAAATGACTCTTGCAATAATAATTTTTTTTTTTCAATATATTGTGTAAAATTGTCATTATCTTCAGAACATTCACTCTGTTCTTTTAAATGTGAAAACTGACTCAAATCCACATTTTCTGAGAGATAAACAGTTCTAACTTCATGCACTGATATCATTAACTAAGTTAGGAAACAATTTGTTCTTGTCCTGTAGTTTCAAATTTACTTCACTGAGATGGCTGGTAACATCAACTAAAAATGCTGACTCAAATAGCCATTTGTTATCACATAAAAGGTCTCTTTCCTCAGGCAGTTCATTCTTCTCTTCTAGAAAATTATGAACACTATTTTTCAGTTTCCAAAATCTAGTGCGAACCTGTCGTCTAGAAAGCCAGCGACCCTCACAATGAACGACGAGATCACCATATTCCAAATCTAACAATTCACAATTTTCTCTGAATTCTCCTCTGTTTAATCCTCTTGTTCTAATTTTATTCACACATTTCACAACCGGTAGCATAACATGCTGCAGATTTAAAGTTTTTCCAAACAGTGACTCTTGGTGTGTAATGCAGTGATATTTCAGCCGAGGACGACCTGAAAAGATTTCAAAAAAAGTTGGAGTCCCAGCTGCTGTACCTATCACTGACGGTGCTCCGTCAGTATAAACACTGATAAGTTTACTAGAATCTAGTTGCGGATTTTCTAAATATGGATTTGCTTTGTCATAAATTCCTCTTATAAAAGTGCTTAACTAGACTATATCACGTATGTCAGTAGATACGTCCGCAGTTAGAAAAAAGAAAGTACAGTCATGGGCAAGTGTTTCAGTAGCTCAGGTGCATCATGGGAAAGTTCTTTAGTGTGTCTTGTAACTGTTTACGTTGACAGAGCGAGTTCGTCTACTTTTCTTTCAGTTTTTTTTATCACCAAGTCATCTTGCAAATATTTGGAGACTAGGCTTAACAATTTCATCTCCATCAGAGAGAGGCTTTAGTTTTTTAGCCAACGCAAAGACAGTTTCGTACGACGCTTATGTCATCGCCAAATTTTCACAAATTCTTTTAACAAATATGTTTCACCTTCTTTTTATTTCATCCTTTTTCTTAATCACATATTCTTTCCATAACTCAGACCCAAGAACTAACTTCAGTTTTTCTTTTATTTCAGCCTGATGTTTTTTTTATAGTTTCTATTAAGATCATGTCTTCTGAGAGATTGTTTTCACAATGCACAATGGTTTTCCTGACGGCCCCACAATAAATAAAAACCCATTTTCCCACTGTTCATTATATTGACGCTTACTATCACTTCATGCTTTTCTTTTGCTCATTTTCTTTTGCACAGTGATGGGTAACTGACTGTAAAAACAAAGCTTAAGCTTCGAAAACTACAACAATTCAATTGTTCACAAAAAGTGAAGCAAAACTCTACCGCAGGAATTGTAAACTGACTGGTAAAAAAATGTGCGACGCACTGCAGGTGCCTGGCTCTATCAAGCACTGCTGGTGCCTGGCTCTTGCAGGCACTGCTGTTGCCTGGCTCTTGCAGGCACTGCTGTTGCCTGGCTCTTGCAGGCACTGCTGCTGCCTGGCTCTTGCTGATCAAACAAGTATGAGACATGCTCACTTAAGGAACGACTCCTGTAAGGGACGGGATCCACTAGTGGAAGTAAGAAGGCAGCTCCATCTGGAATCCAACCCTTCTAACTCATAACTGCTAGATACGCCGCCATGAAGACTGGAAGATGTCCTCTGTACCAAGACACAGTTGTGCTGCAGTGTCTGACAGCATTGTTGAAAATTATATAAAATACTGACAAGTTGAAAATTAAGACACATGTACAACAGTTATGTATCTTTACTGAATAAGACACTGTTGCATATGTGTTATAACCTTCAACTTATCAGTATTTTATACAATTTTCAACATTGCAGTTAGATTGGTAAGGCTGATGTGCAACATTTAGGTATCTTTATTCCGAAACGTTACGCCTACACAGTAGGCTTCTTCAGTCTCCATACTGTCGCTTCACCTTCACAGTGTGTCAGACTATGCAACAAGAATTCTTCTCCAGGCTTAGGGACTGACCACCTCAGTCTACGTCTTCAACGGTGATGGACTGAAGAAGTCTATTGTGTAGCCGACACGTTTCGGATTAAAGATACCTAAATGTTGCACATGCGTCATGCTTACCATCTTGTCGGAATTGTATACTATTTTAATATCCAATGCTGTCAGACACTGCAGCACAACTGTGTCTTGGTACAGAGGACAGCTTCCAGTCTTCATGGCGTATCTACCAGTTATGAGTGAGAAGGTTTGGATTCCAGATGGAGCTGCCTTCTTACTTCCACTAGTGAATCCCGTCCCTTATAACGTCTTCGAGATCTTCCGCCTCACCTTCCACAGTTCATATGGTTCCAGACCATGATGAAGCTGAAATCTTCTGCAGGCTGAGGGACTGACCACCTCAAATACTTTTTCTCCAAGGTTGATGGACTGATTACATCAACTTTATTTCATAAATTAGATACATATGCAACACTTAGGTATCTTTATTGAGGAAACGTTTCGCCACACAGTGGCTTCATCAGTCCAATACAAAGTAGAAAGGTGTAAGGAGAGGAGGAGTTTGAGGTAATCAGTCCCGCAGCCTGGAGTCGATGTGTTCAGTCCATCAATCTTGTAAAAAGTATTGTACATGTCCGTAGAGGTGGCTTATATACTGTAGTCAGGTGGACGAAGACCTACTTCGACTAGTGGATGGTACCACTATGACCCCGCCTCCTGCTGCTTCGCCTCACCTGACTACAGTATATAAGCCACCTCTACGGACATATGCTGTACTTTCTACAAGATTGATGGACTGAACACATCGACTCCAGGCCGAGGGACTGATTACCTCAAACTCCTCCTCTCCTTACACCTTTCTACTTTGAATTGGACTGATGAAGCCACTGTGTGGCGAAACATTTCCTCAATAAAGATACCCAAGTGTTGCATATGTGTCTAATTTATGAAATAAAGTTGATGTAAATGTATTTGAGGTGGTCAGTCCCTCAGCCTGCAGAAGATTTTTTGCTATCATTATATTAAATAATTGTTTTCCCTTTAGGTCACCCAGCGGATGGCCGGCGCCGCAGTTGAAGAGTGCGGGGTGATAGGCATTAAAATCTCCTGCCAGGATTGTTGGAATATTTCTACTCTATCTGGTGTAGAGGAATGGACTGTATATATAGCTGTCTTGGAGGAAAATATCCTATTCCAACTATTAACTGACCATATGAGGTCGTCAGTTCTATTGCTATAATGTTGTGTTCGTCAATGTGGATGTTACGAAATACTATCTTAGTTTCACTAGGACGGCCACTCCACTAAAGGGCCCTCTCGATTTCTCGACAGTAGAGTAGCCACGTATCTTTATATGTTGGTCTGCTCTGACAGCTGTCTCATTCAGGAGGAGGATGTCAGGGTTGTGATTGTGTAGTTCGACTTCAAGGAGATAGCGGTTGTTAAAGAAATGTTGAATATTAATTTGTAAAATTGTAATCCCCATTATTTCGTGAAGTTTGTTTTTGCTGCGTACAGAGAGTTGGTGTCTGAGATTATAGCTGCGAGGTGTGTGGAAGCTCTCCCTACTGGACTCATCAAGGGGAGGATTGTAATCCTGAGTGGTATTCTGTGTACCGGGTATTTCATCTTCCTCACTGCTGCTGGTGATATTAACTGATGAGTCAGACTCATCATCTGTCAACTGTGGCATATCTTTCACAGTCTCAGTCGGCATATTCACAACACTTACTATAGGAGACAGTGGGGGCTCCATGTGGGAATGTGTAAGTCTACTTGGGGTATCATTGGAAACTACTTATACTTTTGGGTCAGCTTCTATAGTGGCAGATTATGCGTCAGTGTCTGGTGTAAGTTCGGGGGCATTTATTAACTCATTGGTCTGAGTTATTGTTTCAGCTGGGTCTTCCATTATGGGTGGGCCTTGGTTGTGTGATGTTTGATTATGTGTGGTTGTGGACGAGGGCACATACTTCCTGTCTTGAGGGAGCTGGTTCATTATTGAGTTCACATTATTTGGAATGATTAAGGACTTGGCTCCATTAGCAACTAACAAATCATTTAAAATAGAGGAGCAGAGCTTAACATTGCTACCTGCTATCTCCTTGGCCAACATGAACATCAGTGTACCTCTCATAACATCTACCTCTGAGGACCAGGGGGACATAGGGATTGATGATGGTCCTTGTGCTTGGTGTATGTTGGGGTTAGGATTAGGGTGGGGCGCTGCAGGAGGGGCAGAATTCCAAACATTATAATTGGTAGAGGTAGCAGTAGGAGTCCCACCAAATCCAGGTAGATTGGGGAAGGAATCCTGGGACATTTTTGGAGGTGCTTGGGGAGTGGTTTTCTTGGTGTTTGCCTGTTTCTTAGCATCCAGAATTTGCTGGATTGTAGATTTCCTAACAGGGCAGATAGGGGAGACAGCATGATGTTTCCCTTTACAGAGGGCACACTTGAGGTTGTTTCTGTTAGGGCAGTCCCTGAAAACATGCTCACCAGAGCAGATACTGCAAATCGTTTTTTGGCTGCTATATTTATTTGTGTTATGACCAAACTCACAACACTTAAAACATTGAGTGACACTGACAAACCTTTCCATGGAGAGTTGGTCTGGTGTACACATGGTTCCAAAGCATTTCTACCATTTTGGCATATGATTTTGGATCCTTCCGGTGTCTCTAGTATTAATTTTAATGTTTGCTGGTTGCTTGAACTTTTGGCAAACTTGAATGCCTTAAGAACCTTGTACTCGGAGTTTTCATGATTAATTTCTTCAACAAGTTCTTCAGCAGTGAAGCCTCTTATGAAACTGTTGGTTCTTGCCACAAATACAGTACGTTGTGCCTGGTAACTGTCAGGTGGAATGGGGATGATACCCAGATTATTTAATTTTTCAAGAACATCATTCTTGAGCAATTGGAGCAGCTCCTCTTCAGAGGAGAGTAGAAGTACTGCACCAGAGGGAGTTGGAATACATCCACTGGTGCAGCAGTGGAACTGGTATAAATACAATCAAGTATTTCCCTCTTGGACTTTTGGTTGTCAGTGACACGAATTGTTACTCTTATTTTCTGCATGATGCCCAGTAAGGTACAGCTGACACATAATTATTATTATTATAATCAAATAAGGCGCTAAACCGACAAGGGTCATGCAGCGCTGCAGGGCAGAAAATAGTGCCCGGGCTATAAACAGCTACGTGGAGAAGGGATCAGAGGTGAGGGAAGAAAAGGGCTGGAAGGGACGCTAAGGGCTATGTGTCAAAGTTCGTATAGTAAAGCAGTAAAGCAGTTGCTGATAAAAAAGTCAAAAAGTGAAGGGAAGATAAGGTAAGAGTGGTAGGGCGGCGGCGTCGGTGGTAAAACAAGACAATCCAAAAGAAAGTGAATAACCGAAGTAGGGACCCGACAATCCTCATAGAGAGGAAAATGGTGTCGTTCCATGAGATACCCATGGGTATGGCCGATACAGAGACGGGAGAGCGCAGTGTCCCGAGTACGGCAACGGTGGTAAGAAGATGGTCAAACCTAAAAGCGGTTTAATAGAGTGCAATTTGTTATGGTGCATTTCCAACCACCTTTGTTTCCAATGGCCGCGATGCCAGGCAGAGATGACTGTAAAATAATCTCTGAACGGAATACCTCTATAGGAAACCGGAAGATCATGTACCGCTGACCCCGCAGCAGCATCCGCCTGTTCACTGCCCTGCACATCAACGTGTCCAGGAACCCAACAGAAAACTACGTTTTTGTTCTTGCTAGGCACACGGCGCAACCATAGTTGAATACGAAGGACCAGTGGATGATGGAATTAAATTGTTTAGTGGCTTGTAAAGCGCTGAGGAAATCTGAAATGATCACAAACGTCGAAGGAGTCATATATGCAATACAGAGAAGCGCTATGAGGATGGCATACAACTCGGCAGTGAAAATACTAGCTGAGTCTAACAAATGACCTCGGACAACATCGTCAGAAGATTTAGAACCATCTGTATAAGCAACAATGGCATGAGCATGCGACCGGAAGTGATCAAGAAAAAAAGAGCGAGAAGCAGCCGTTGGTAGGAGAGCTTTGGCGCAAAGCAGTAGGGAAGAACAGACAAGAACCGTCGCAGGCGCTACATAAAAATACAAGGGAGGCAACTGGAGAGGAGACTGGAGTGAGTGAAGACGAAGAGAAAACGGATGGAGTAAGTAGGGGCGCCGAAGAAATAACGGGCTTCTACTAACGTCCGAGACCAACCTATACGTAGAAGGAACACGAAGGTCATGAACGCTGACAAAGTAACGAAGGCAATGAGCATCATGACGATTAGCTAAGGAAGGAACATTTACCTCAGCATAGAGGCTTTCAACAGGGTATGAACGGAAGGCACCAAGGCATAAACGTTGAGATCTAACTTAGAAAAAGTTGTAGGAGAAGCCGCAGAATGGACTTGGTCGCCATAATCCAGCTTGGACAAGACTAGGATGGAATGCAAATGGTGAAATGGAGGGAGTCCGGCGATCTGCTCCCCATGAACGATGCGCAAGAATTTTAAGGAGATTCAGCGGACCCATGGCAAGCTGCCTTCAAAGAGGAAATGTGAGGTTACCATGTCAACCAGTGATCGAAGAGAAGGCCAAGAAACTTGACAGTATCACATTCTGGGATACGTGAGCCGTGTAAATACAATGGAATATCTAGTTCATGGGTTTGCGCACTAGGAAATTTAAATCCATGAGAAGTGCACGGGAAACACGGTCAATCGCATCCTGAAGGGAGGCCGCTACCAGGTGACAGTCAGCACCTGCGTAAGCTATAGCGAAGTCATCCACAAAGTGACGACCAAATATGCGATGGAAGAACGGAAGGTAGGTTATTTATAGCCAAGAGAAAAAGGGTAGTGCTAAGGACACAACCTTGTGAGACTCCCTCGGCTTGAACAAAATCTGAGGAAAGCGAGGCACCAGCACGGACACGAAAATGTTTTTCAGACTGGAAAGCAGCAAGGAAGGTCGGTAGATTACCGCGGAAGCCAGAGGGCTAAGATGTTATACCTCTAAGTGGTGTCATATGCCTTCTCGAGATCAAAAAATACTGCTAGGTTGGAGTGTTTATTAGCAAAGGCATTTCGTACATATGTATCTAAATGGAGCAACGGGTCCAGAGTAGAGCGGTCATTGTGAAAGCCACATTGGAGGGGAGAAAGACTATTGTGAGTCTCCAAATACCATATCAAACGTCAATTCACCAATCGTTCCATCACCCTACAGACTACACTGGTCAGAGCAATGGCACGATAATGAGAGGTATCAAGCCCCGAGGTGCCTGGTTTACGAAACGGTAGTACAATGGCACATTTCCATTGTTGAGGGAGAAACCCCTTGCGTCTAAATAAGATTGAAAAGACGCAAAAAGACTGTAAGGGCTGTAGAATGCAAATGCTGTAGCATACTGATATGAATATCATCAGGCCCAGCTGCCGATGACCGGCAAGCGGAAACCGTGGACTTTAGCTCTAGGAGAGTAAAACGTACGTTATATGGCTCAATCTAAGATCCCTAACGCGGGGAGAAGGAATAGGGAGTAGGCGGAAGCCAGAGGACATACGTTAGTACCCCGCACCGAGACTATGCCAGGGTCAGTGTGGTATTAGTGGGAAAGAAAACTGACATCTTTCAAAGCTCCACTCCTGCATAGGGCAGATAGGACTAGGTTAGTAGGCTAGATATAGAGAGGAACAAGTGCAGGGTTATAGAAATATTGGAAGAGGTTGAGAGGTGCGCGAGGATAGTTTCGTCCAGGAAGGCAGTGAGCCCAGTCTCCGTGGAATGTCTCCGGTCTATTAAGCTGCTTGTCGGTAATCTTTTTCCAAAATTTAAGACTTCGGATGCCGGTTCAGATGTGGAGAGATTTGCTCGTGGAAAGTAGTACCACCTCAGGTTCAGCCCCCATCACAACCCTCGGTTCTGGATTCGCTGCAGCTTCAGAGCGTGAGTCCTGGCAGTCAGGGAGAGGGCGAGGGGCGTGTAGGTGATTAGGAATCGTATGAGAGCAGTCTAAAAGACGAATTTGGGTTTGTACAAGCGATTTATAGCATTGCCAGCCATTCCTCGTTTGGCGCTGCAGTTCTGTAGTTGAGGGTGTCTCCGGGTACGAATTTCATCTTGGAAGTTTGGTGCCTGGGCAAGTCTTCACAAGGGGCTAATCTGCATGCCCATCACGCGTGGTGGAAGGATGAAATGAACACGCCTATATCTATACATACAATTCTATAACAAAAATTCCCAAATCTCAGAAAGAATTTTAATTCTATGAACAAATTAACTCAAATTAAAAAAAAAAATTAGACGGAAGGGATTTCTCTATAATACTCGTTGATTTTTTTGAAAGCAATACGATCATGATATACGAAATGCGATACCGGATATGATAAGTTCGCCAGTACTGTGGAGGCGCTCATTAACAATTTTCTCAAGCCAGGGTCACGGTCTTAAGGACCTATCATAACTCTCAAGACTCCGCGGAAGTTTAGATATTCTTTCAAAACATTAGCTTTCAATACACATATATTAAAACAAATCAAATAAATTATTGAATGAACCAGCCTGACTGGCTGACACAGTTGCACTGTTTTTATTATTTCTTTATTCTGCTGGATCAAAGAACACTGCTGAGGCGACAAATATGTCAACAAGAACACTTGACTTGATAAAAGTCTACACACAGAGAAAAGTTGTCCCAATAGAAGCTTCTCTACCCTGTCTTTGAACTGAATAATGCCACCTCAATAATATTATTTTACCTTCCGCTACATTTATTGATTTATTGACTGCAATATATTTAAGACTCTCCGTGCAAAATATTTCGTTCTTTATCGTTATTTTACTTCAACGAAGTAAATCACTTATTATCCACCTACAACAATTCTGCTAAACAAAAAAATCGTAAGTAGAAATCGAGCTGAGTTACTTGAAAGAGTTAGAGCACTTTCTGCTTCAGGAATGACTCAAAATTCCAATGGAAGCTGTTCAAATGCTATATTAATTATTTCCTCGACGAAATGGTGCTGTTTTGGAGTACCAACTCCATAGTGAAGATAAAAAATATTACCTGCTATTTTGGTGGTTAATCACTGCTTTATCTTCAATTACTGATCGAAGTTCTATATAGAGTTTCAGTGTCAGTTATCACTCTAATTATTAGATTTTTACTTGTTTATTACAAGAGAGAAACTTAGTGACGGTTTTACAAACCTTGCTGAATGTTCGTAGAAATCAGGAGAACATGTATCCTTTATTCACCATGTTGCAGTACCCGGGGGCACGAGCACAAACAATCTGACTGCTCAAAGACTGGGCCGCGATTAGTGGACAAAGGCTCGATCCTCCACCATTCCTTGCGCTGAATATCCCACATAAGCTGTGCTCCTACTGAAGTACAGTACCTCACCTAAACACCAACCCCCTTAATACTAACCATACCACGGGTGGGGTTCGAACCCGCGGTCGTGTCATTACGATTTCGTGAGTCATGTTGAAGGCTTTGAGGGAGACTTGAGCTAGAGTTCGTCACGGCCATGCTAGCGGGAGATTCGTCTGTAAAAACTTGCATTTGTGGACACAGTGGTGCCTATGCTAACCTGCCTATGGTGTAGAAATATACCTAGTTGGATGAATCTTATTGAAGCTAGCTGGCCCAGTGGCTAACCCGACGGTCTGGAGTTTTGAGAGACTGACAACGGGTTCGAACCCCACCCGTGGTATGGTTTGTTTGCAATCGTGTCATTACGATTTAGTGAGTCAACCTTAATACTAGTCACCTACCCATGTACACAACATTCTAACCCCCTAAACAGTAGCTACCTACTCACTACTCACGTAAACACTAGATACTTACCCACTAGCCACTCACACACCATCCACATATCCAATAGACTCCTTAACACTAGTCTTGCACAATAAACATCTACAGAAGCTTATATAGTAGGCATCTACACACTAGCCACTACACAATAGACACCCACAAACTAGTATCTATACACTCTACACACTAAACACTTGCACTCTAGCCACCTAGACATCTAAACACTAGCTATCAATGTACACAACCATCTACACACTAGACACTCCCAAACTAACCACCTACACAGCTACCATCACACACTTGCCACCTATATACAAAACACTTACTCTCTAGACATCTACATACTAGCCACCAACATACTAGCCACCTGCGCACTAGATACACATTAGCCACCTATATCTAGTCATCTACATACTAGCTACCTACACATAGACGTCTATACGCTAGCCCACACCTGGTCATCTTCACACTAGCCACCTACACACTACACACTAGCCACCTACACACTAGCCTCCAGTGAAGCACTGGAATAAATAACCCACTGGAAAGGTGGCTGAATAATTCAGTCCATTAAGAATAGCTGAAGAAGCACTTTGCAAAATATGTTTCAACTAAATCAAGTGCAAGGTCGGTCTGTGGTGGTCAACTGAACCCAGTTCATTGTAGCAGTAGTAGTAGAGGCAGTAGTGGGGGTGATATACTTCGAGAGGGTTTCGGGGATCAATGCTCCAGCGGTCCGGTCCGAGACCAGGCCTCGTGGTGGATCAGGGTCTGATCAACCAGGTTGTTACTGCTGGCCGCACGTAAAACGACGTACGAACCACAGCCGGGCTAATCAGGTACTGACTTTAGGTGTCTGTCCAGCGCCTTCTTGAAGACAGACAGGGTTCTATTTCTAATCCCCTTTATGCATGGTGGGAGGCAGTTGAACAGTCATCGGCTCCTGACACTCACTGCGTAGTCTCCTAGTGTACTCGTGGCGCCCCTGCTTTTCATTGAGGAAATTCTGCATCTCCTGCCAAGTCTTTTGCTTTCGTAGGGAGTGATTTTCGTGTGCAAATTTGGTATTAATCCTTCTAGGATTTTACAAGTGTATATTATCATGTATCTCTCTCGCCTGCGTTCCAGTGAATACAAATCAAGGGATTCCAATCGTTTCCAGTAATTTAGGTGCTTTATCGTACTTATGTGTGCCGTTCAAGTTCTCTCTGTACATTCTCCAAGCCATCAATTTCGCCTGCCTTGAATGGGGCAGTTAGTGCACAACAGTATTCCAGCCTAGAGAGAACAAGCGATTTGAAGAGAATTATCATGGGCTTGGCGTCCCTAGATTTGAAGGTTCTCAATATCTATCCTATCAGTTTTCTAGCAGATGAGGTAGATACGTTGTTGTGGTCTTTGAAGGCGAAATCCTCTGACATTATCACTCCCAGGTCCTTTACATTAGTTTATCGCTCTATTGTGTGGTTAGAATGTGTTTTATACCCTGATAAAGTTTTAATTTTCTGAAGTTTTCATATCTGAGTAGTTGAAATTTCTCTTCATTAAACTTCATATTGTTTTCTGCGGCTCATTTAAAGATTTGGTTGATGTCCACTTAGTCTTGCAGTGTCTTCGATGGAGGACACTATCATGGCAATTTGGGTGTCATCCGCAAAGGAAGACACGGAGCTATGGCTTACATCTCTGTCTATGTCAGATATGAGGATAAGGATGGGAGATGAGTACTGTGCCTTGTGGAACATAGCTTTTCACTGTAGCCGCCTCAGACTTTACTATGTTTACTATTACTATTTGTGTTCTATTTGTTAGGAACTTATAGATCCATCTACCAACTTTTTCTGTTATTCCTTTATTTTGTGTGTTATTACACCATGGTCGCACTTGTCTAACGCTTTTGCAAAGTCTGTGTATACTATATCTGCATATTGTTTATCCTCTAAAGCATCCAAGACCTTGTCATAGTGGTCCAGTAACTGGGACAGGCAGGAGGGACATGCTCTAAACCTGTGTTGCCCTGGGTTGTGTAACTGATGGGTATCTAGGTGGTTGGCGATCTTATTTCTTAGAACCCTTTCAAAGATTTTTATGATATGGGATGTTAGCACAATCGGTAGTCTTTGCAATTACTTTACTGCCCCATTTATGGAGTGGGGCTATGTCTGTTGCTTTTAGTGACTGTGGGATGACCCCTGTGTCCATGCTCTCTCTCCATAGAATGCTGAAGGCACGTGATAGGAGCTTCTTGCAGTTCTTGATGAACACGGAGTTCCATGTCATTTATTGTCTTTTCGAAGTCTTGTGGTGTTAGGATATCATAGATTTTTTAAATTACCAAATTTTGAGTCTCGGTCACAAAAAAATTCATTTAGATTGTCGACCCTTAGTCTGGTTAATGGCTCGCTGAACACTGAGTCGTATTGGGACTTTGGTATCTCACTCATTTCTTTGCAATCATCTGTGTAGGTCCCACCTCATCTAAGAAGGGGTCCAATACTGGATGTTGCTTTCGCCTTAGATTTGGCATAAGAGAAGAAGTATGGAAATAAATGGTATAAAATACCGACACAATGGAAAAATAAACACATAAGCAGTATAATGTGATCCTTTATTGACAACGTTTCGCCCACGCAGTGGGCTTTATCGAGTCACAGACAGATCTACCTGGAAAATGAGCAACATGGAGATATATATAGGGTACAGTCAGGTGGAGAATGCTGGGTCAGGTGGAGAAAGCTGCATGTGACAGTCTTAAAAGTAGTGTGATAGTTAAAAACATTGTGTGACTTAAAGGACCTGCAGTGTACCATTCTTGAGTTCTAGGTGGGATAGCGTTGAAGAAGTTTCTTGGCAATAGGTTCAGCTATGTTGTAGAAGCCGTTGTTCTGGTTGAAGTTGTTGGATATACAGATGAGTGATGATTCTAGGATTCTTCGGTATTGCGTGTTGTCTCTCTGGCGATGAGTCTTGCGTTTCTGTAGTTGATTAAATGGTTGTGTAAATTTCGGTGTTGAACACAGGCATTTCTTGAGTCGTCAGATCTGCCTGCGTACTGGTGTTCTGAAATGCGTGTTTGTAGGTCTCTGGATGTTTCGCCAACGTATAATTTGCTGCAGCCATTACAAGGGATTGTGTATACCCCTGCCGTGGATTGAAGCTTTTCCTGTCTGTTACTGGTAATGTCCTTGATGGTGGTGGATGTGGAGGTGGATACTCGGAATGAGGTCTTAGAAAAAATGTTGGAAACTTGTTTGGAAATGGAGTTGGTGGGAAGGACTATGTATCTCTTCTCAGCAGTGTAATTATAGGCTTTTTCCTGCGCGCACTCAGAATCTGCAGCAGTGAGTTCCTTGAAGAAGAATGCTCCCTCATTGAACAAGTTTTTTCCAAACTTCACTATCCTCGTCACTTCATTAGGGACTGCAGACGACGGGCTTTAAACATCTTCAACACACCCAGAGAAGACACTGCTGAGAAGAGATACATAGTCCTTCCCACCAACTCCATTTCCAAACAAGTTTCCAACATTTTTCTAAGACCTCATTCCGAGTATCCACCTCCACATCCACCACCATCAAGGACATTACCAGTAACAGACAGGAAAAGCTTCAATCCACGGCAGGGGTATACACAATCCCTTGTAATGGCTGCAGCAAATTATACGTTGGCGAAACATCCAGAGACCTACAAACACGCATTTCAGAACACCAGTACGCAGGCAGATCTGACGACTCAAGAAATGCCTGTGTTCAACACCGAAATTTACACAACCATTTAATCAACTACAGAAACGCAAGACTCATCGCCAGAGAAGACAACACGCAATACCGAAGAATCCTAGAATCATCACTCATCTGTATATCCAACAACTTCAACCAGAACAACGGCTTCTACAACATAGCTGAACCTATTGCCAAGAAACTTCTTCAACACTATCCCACCTAGAACTCAAGAATGGTACACTGCAGGTCCTTTAAGTCACACAATGTTTTTAACTATCACACTACTTTTAAGACTGTCACATGCAGCTTTCTCCACCTGACCCAGCATTCTCCACCTGACTGTACCCTATATATATCTCCATGTTGCTCATTTTCCAGGAAGATCTGTCTGTGACTCGATAAAGCCCACTGCGTGGGCGAAACATTGTCAATAAAGGATCACATTATACTGCTTATGTGTTTATTTTTCCAGAGAAGAAGTATATTGGGGTTCTTTCAATTTCATTGATGGCTTTAAGGTCTTCCTGAGATTCTTGTCTCCTGTAAGATTCCTTAAGCTTAAGTTCGATATTTGCTATTTCTCTGTCCAGTGCCTCCCTTCGTATTTCAGATATAGTGACCCCTCTCAGCAGCTCTGTGATTCTTCGCCTTCACCTGTATAGGGAGCATCTCTCTCTTTCTAATTTACATCTTCTCTTTCTATTTCTTAATGGAACGTGCCTTGAGCAGACCTCAAGTACCACAGAGTTGACATTTTCTAGGCAAAGGTTCGGATCTGTATTGCTTAGGATATCTTACAACATAACCTAAGAACATAAGAAAGAGGAACACTGCAGCAGGCCTGTTGGCCCATACTAGGCAAGTCTTTCACAATCCATCCCACTAACAGGATATTTGCCCAACCCAATTTACAATGCTACCCAAGCAATAAGCTTGTTTCATTTAGGACATGGTTTACTTGTTCCCAGTGTATGTTTTTATTACTGAAGTTGAACTTTGTGAAGGCACCCTCATAACTGGTCACATTTTGAGCATACATGTCTGTGCCTCTATTATGCTGTGATTTGAGTGTATTGTCTTTAATACGGTTATACTCCATATCTGTGGAGAAAATTCTCCAAAGGGGGGGGGTATGCGCCCTTACTACCCTTGTTAAGGGCCCTCACCCTTTCCACCCTTAGGAAAGAGCCAGAGGAGGCGCATCTGGCTGCATAAACAATTTAATTCAAGCCAGATGTACTGTCAACAGTGTGTCAAGAATTGTGCTGACCACAGCACCACGAGGCACCTCGTGGCACCACATGGCTGCACGAGACTGCAAAAGGCAGCACGAGCGGTCAGATTGAATTTGGCCACCGCAAGAACGGGTCATACGACT